>JBBPKG010000175.1:0-12419 GCA_038089115.1 Fistulinella cinereoalba | reverse complement strand
CGGACATGTAATATAATGTAACTTTCTTCTAAGAGGTCTCTAAAAGAGAGCCGATCTACCTTACACATGATCCTCGTCACGAGTCACGTATACATTACACATTTTGGTGAGGTATGTATAAAAAGCTGAAGGATATCGTGGCTTGTTATGATGAGAGCAAATTCCACCCTGCGATCAAAAAAGTGGACAAACGAACGTCGACGAAGGCAAGAAAGCAGGACGAGGTGTACGTGGATATATATATGCAGCGCGAGGAAAACAAAAGAATAAAAATCGGAGCAAAAGTCGTGAATCAATAGGATAGCGTCCTGGTGGGTGCCGGATGCCGGGTCAGGCAAGTGGTCGGTGCGCACCCAGTGTCACGGTGATGGTGATGATGGTGATGATAGCGATACACGAGGACGCCTCCATTTACTTCTCCTTGTCTCGCTTCCCGAACCCAAGCATCGGCGCAGTCAAACTGAGCTTCCGTGGTGCTGTTCGTCTCTTCGCCGTCCCGGTCGGAGTCGCATTCACAGGCACCGGTGGCGTCGGCGGTGACGGCGACGACATGCCGAACCCATACGTGGCGTGCGCCGACTTGGGTCGGCCAAGCGCAGCCCCTGTCATATCGTCTTGAACATCCAGTCGCCCAGTCGCGATGTTGGCTGTAGGCACCCGCAGTGTGTGATTAGGTATATGGTGTGGGTTACTCGGCGGTGCACTGGACAGTGGTGAAGGTGCCTTGGTCGTCGTCGGCGTGCCCGTCGCGGTTGAAGGACGGCTAGACGATCTGGAAGAAGGCGAGGGCGGAGGAAGGGAATCCTTGAGCGCGGATAGAGCGGGTCGCCGTTTCACATGTCCGTGCTCTAAACTTTTTCTCGAAAATGGTGAGAGGGGCCGTGTGTCAGCCTTGGGGGAGTTCGGGGATGCAGGTATCGAAGGCAGCGGCTGTGGTCGGGAGGATCCGTCAAGGACGGGGGAGGTGGGGGAGGTATAGGGACTCGGAGACGCGGATGACTGCCTCAAATCCATCTCACGAGGTGATGAATCTAACGGACCAGAAAGCGGAAGCGGAGGTTTTCCATTCGGAAGCGGAGAGGTAGAGGAGTGAGGAGAGGAGTGACCCGGGCTTGGCGATTCGAATGCCCGACGGGAATCTTTCGAGCTGTTCGAGGATGAGCTAGTCGACTGATTTCTCATAGGTGAACCCGGTGCCGCGAGGGAGTCCTGGGGCAGCGGCGGTCTTTCCGCACAGGCTTCTGAGATTGGACGCGCCTTGACACTCTTGAATGACCGTCGCCGCAGCCAACCCATCACACTCCTATCGGAATGACTTTCCTTGCCATTGACAGCCGCACTGCCGTTACTCTCCGGCTTGGGCTCCTCCTTCGGAAAGATGGTTATCGGGGTTAAGTTGTGCTTCCCACCAAAGCCGAGCTTCTCATCTATGACTGATCGCGACGGGCGAAGGACAGTGTCATTGCGTGAGGGTGCGTGCCCGACCGTAGCTGAATGGCCAAGGGCTGCCGTCAAAAATCGTGACGGCACCTTACGTGGAGACTTGGGTTCATCCAAAGGGGGTGTCGGCACCCTCGGGAGTGTGACTGGTCGTGGTGGAGCAACCTCAGGCACAGGAGGTGGGCTTGGCAGATCCTCGGTGAGACCGGGAGGCAACGGCGGAATTGATTGGGCCATGGACACCGGGGAATCCGTCGGTTGCCATGTTTGCGGTGGCTCTGGCACTGGTACAATCACGGGCTCAGGGGTGGGCGGCCTCAGCCCAAGACCAGAAAGATCAATGTCCAGTGCTTGGTAGAAGAGCACGTAGGCAGACCCAGAATTTGAATCCCCAAAGTATTTCGGGATGTCACCTTCTTTGATCGAGTCGACGTTGTCATCATCGAAGACGAGCCACGACCCCTTGGTCCTGATGATGCTCACATAGTGACCATGGTTCGGTCCGCTGACCACACCAGGGGTGCAATGTCATAAGGGGTGGAGTGGTGACAAGAGCAGCTGATCACTTACTTTCCAATATGCACTACTATGGCAAACAGCTCATACAGTCGGTCTGGATTGGGTATATCATCCACGGTATTGAACAGACGAAGCTCAAAGGGAAATGCGACGCGATACGTGAGCTTAATATACTTTTGCACGTCTTCTTGGTACTTGAAACGTTTGAGATGGAGGGCGAGAACATTGGGTAACCGCTTGATTTTCATCCTGTACGCGCCATCAGGGAAGTAAAGTAAGAGTGCTGCATTATCGTACGGACCTTCTCTCGGCCTCCTGTAGGTCGCAACAGGCATCACAAAAGAACTTGTCCTTTTGACACAGCATTTCACTCGCGCTGAACTGCCTGAGACAGGCAGTGACGCTGGAATTTTGTTCAATGTCTATGGAGAGATCGAGGAATGACTCGTCGCGCGAGGATACCTAGAATGATGTGATAAGACGATTGTGTAATGTCGTGTGTGACATGAAATGAACGCACATTCTCGCACGTGAGACACCGGGTTTCACTAGTCAACGTGCCCTCGAATATTCGGTGTATAAACGTTGCGCCGTGTGAAGGTGTGCCTGATGTAGACGCGCTCGCAGTCATGGCCTGGGGATGCGAAGCAGTAGAGGAAGATTCCATCGAGCGTGGCACTAGTAACAGTGTCAATATGGCCTCGGAGCAATGGGGAAGGGATGGTTGGACATACGGTCGTCACCAGACGCCAGCCGCAGCTTCCTCTCTTCCTCGATCTCCTCGACTATCCGATTCAACAGATAATTCAGAAACTCATGAGCATCCTGATGCATCGTGTTTCGAAACGCCTCGTTGAGCTCTCTGAGCTTTTGTATGAAGGCGCGGGGGGCGACGGTGCCCTTGTCGACGGGGTTTTGGGATATATGAACATACAGTGCGCGGAGGGTAGAAAATAGCGCGCGCGAAGCTGACGTTGCGGGGGGTGATGGAGGACGGGGGGCAGCGTTCGGGGCTGGGGAATCTTGGGTAGACTTGCGCTCCGGTTTGCGGCGAGCGGCCGGGGGTGCCGAGGACGGATGGGTGGGCGAAAAGTGCGACGTGAGACCGTTCGGTATCGATGCGTAGGGCCCAGTATGTTGAAGGACGAGATCTCGGAACGGGCTGCAAAAGTACAGGGCCTGTAGCACGGAATTGGCATAGCTGGAGGCGCGAATACGTCAGCAATGGGCAGAGCAGCGTAGCGAGGCCACAAACCAGGTGTTTCCAAACTATAAACAGGTAAGATCAGAAAGGAAACGGAGACGGAGTGGGATCTACGTACGTTTTCAAGGCCAAACTGCTTTCCGTCTGCCGTGCACGGTATTGGGGCGGGTTTGGGTGGTTGGGTATCCGCGGGGGGAGCCGCAGCCTGGCCCGTGAAGGATATCCACCTGGTGATGGCCATGCTGGGATGGGATGAGGGGCCCCTTATGGGCGGAGGGGAGGGAGGGAGGAGGAGCGGATGGATGGTTCCGCCGTTGACCCCTGCACGGATCTGTTCAGCCGACCACGTACAGAAATGGAAGTCATCGCTTTCAGGTCATCCTTGTTGATGGACATTCATTCATTTAGGTATTAAGTCGGTTCGACTGCGGACAAGTCATCTTGTCCCGCTCAAACGAAGCCCATCTGGCGCACATGCACCCAATCGCCAACCTTCACCACCCCAGCCCCAGTCAAGACCCCATTGCATCCAACACACGGTAGGCTGGCACGCGCGGGATCCAGCCCTCTCCGGAACTTCATTATAACCTTGTACGGGACCGCATTATCGCGCACGCCCGTCGCCGGGTCGACATTTGGCAACTGTGAGAGTCGGCGCAGCGTTGTGGGACCAACAGAAATGAGTCAATAGCTCCATCTATTTAGAACATAACAAAGCCGCACCAGGCACCGGGCGCACTTGGACACAAGATGGATGACGCCTGTCGTTGGGCTCGTGCCGTCGTCCGCCTCCCTCTCAGCAGATATTCTGAGTTCGGTCATCACATCTTCAATAAAAGGTACACCAGCGCCCTTGAAGACGATATTAGGCCGGAATCTGCTCATACGCATGGACACGTCAACAATGACACACTAACTAATATGGTGGCACTCCACGTACCGTTCAACCTCTAATCCCTCCTCGGCCCATTTGTCACCTACGCCCTGCACGCCTACCATACCTCGGATGCGTTCCTGGACGGCCCACACAGTCTCCTCGGACACCAATAAAAGTGGATATCCGTCCTGGAAATATGAAGGGGCATCTAGCTCTGGGAACCTCAGTGTGGGGTCGCAGTTTCGTACACGTGGGCCTTTGAACACCAAGTGGACGGGGTAGCCGATATACTGTGTCAAGATCGTCGACGGCGATCGGCCGGTCGTGGTCTCACAAATATATCCCTGGATGTCTTTATGACCCCAGAGTTCTACATCAATGCTAACACGAGCACGCTTAACCCCCAAAACGTGGCTTTCTTCGAGGTAGGCCTCACCTTTTCCACGTGCAGAGCGTCTCACCGCTTGGGTTCAGAGGGAGGGTAAACGTTTCACAACCAGAATCCTCTGGGAATGAGACTTCGAGGCGACCGCCATCGGGAGCTGAAGGGTCTGTAATGATACGGGGGTGAATCAATACCATCTAAAATATGTCCATGAGGCTACAGTCGAAGAGGCAACATCATTGTAGAGCGTACCTTGCCCACTTGCCGAGCCGTCACGACAACATGGTTATCCCCCCTAACGATACACCACTTCCGATCGTTCTAATGGCATGTTATCTAGCTAATATGTTTTGGGGTGGCAGTTATCGAGACGCACATCGAGGCCCTCCAACGTGTACCCTACTTCTAGAACCGAAGTTCCCTTGCAGCTCTACAGCATCGTCAGCCATTTAATCGGATAAGGCGGGTGCCTGTATGTGCCAAGGGATACCTTGATGGGGTGAACGAGGATCTTGCTCACGCGGAGGTTTGACGTGTCGTATTTTGAGTAGTCGATCGTCATCGAATCGTCGGTCATCTTTGAACTATCGGTCATCGCTGAGGCACTGGCAGCTGCGGCATCTTTGCCCTTGCCCAATGGCTCCTTTCCTGAGAAAATCGAAGATTAGATACTGATAATGCTCTAGAGGGGGCTTCCGTGGAGCACCAGCTGACTTGCACAGCACACTCACCGGATCGCTTCTGCCAAGCTGAGAGCACAAGATAGGCGATCGGTGTCAGAACGACGGCCGTCGATATGAGGATGATGGGCAATGTCTTGAACAGGGCGCCCCGTTCTGCAGTAAGTGGGACCGCCCGTGCTAGCATACTTGCTCACTGCGTTCGTGGATGACCGTGGTGGTTAAAAGACTAGTTGCTGGCAAAGTCCACGCTGTCCGCCGCCAACGTTGCACTCACTGGCAGGGCAACCCCATGTATGTACACGTTCGTTTTCCGTGGACTAGCCCAATTCGAAGGTCGGCCGGTAGTTAGTTCAGTGACTATATATACGTGTCCCTTTCCCCCGAGAATGCTTCGTGAGTTCCATGTCCAGTCTTCCAAAAAATATCCTATCATTCCATCCCATCTGGGCCCTACGCGGTCCGCATGATGAGATGTACCCCGCTGTCTGTGCTCACGATATCGCTGATATCGCCCACCTGCAGCGCAAACGCAGCGTCCTCAAACGGCTTCTGCATCTGCCCACGCGCAAACAGGCCGAGATCGCCGTTTTTGTCGTGTGAGGAACAGTCGGAATGCACCTTGGCCAGTGCACCAAACGTCTCCGACTTGTTCCCTGCGCCGTTGATCTCCGCTTGGTGTTTCCGCAGAATAGCGATCGCCTCGTCCTTGGTCCGTGTGATCGTTTGCTGCGATGGACCGGATCAAGAACGCGAACTACGGCACGGGTGGCCACGTACATCCTTCCAGCTTGACGGACGTCGACTGTCCTTGTGCTTGATCAACAAGTGGCTCGCCATAATCTGGGGCGGCTGGTCGAGGAGATGCGCGCCGGGAAGCTTGCGCAGGTCCTCCTTGGGCAGCGGTGCTTCCCAGGTCGACGTTTGGGTGTTCGTGTTGAAATAGTACGGGACCTTATGCGTGGACGACATACGAACTTCCCAGCCGGACGAGGACTGTCCAAATGATAACCTTCAGCATCAGGTCCGCGTCACACCTCCAAGACTACCGACCATAGTGTGAGGGGTAGATCAGTGTGCAGGACGTAACTGGGTGATGGGTTGGGACTTGCCCGTGGCTTATATAATGTACCAGGGCTACTAGGTCATACTAGTACTAGTAGGTAATACGACGGACCTTGTTAACCTCAAAAGCCATTATGGTGAAGCCCCCTCACAATTAATCTCTCTGACCTCATAGTTCGTCGCTAAATCACCCACTTCAGACGTGCTCCACCGGTTATCCGCCTTCCGCACGGCTGTCCATCATTCATCAAGAAGACATCCACTCGCTCCGGATCACCACGGGTCTTTCAATTTCGCGCAACGGACAAGCCCAACACAAAAGCAGCGGGGTCAGACTATTTGGGAGGTGCATGTATCATCGGATTGATAACTCGAATGACGTTTCGTGACGGGGCTTATAACTAACCATGTCTCAAGGCCAGTTTTATCACATAGTATGCCGTCAGAGTCGTTGAACGGCTCCGCATGGAGCATCTGGTGGCTGTCCAAGTTTCCTGCCAGGGATGAGGCGAGCCCGATATGTGCTCAGTTCTCTAAGAATGGCGTCACTCTCTGATCGGATCCAGGGGTTTCAAGCCGCGTATCTCCAGACTCAAACCCACATGTTTCATGACCGCCTTCTCAATGGGCAGTGACACTCATCAACTTTTTATCGCTATAAAGCTGGACCAAGGAGGTGAAAATCGAACTCTATTATATGGATTTATGGTGGAGGTGAAGGACCTTGCATCCTACCGTAAAGTTGCCACCCGACCATCTATCCTTAGGTTTCTTCTTGAACGTTGAGATTACGAACAAGTTAGTGCGGCCTTGTTCTGCACGCTATCCTGAGGACCATTAGATTATCTGTACGCATCAAGAATTTTGATGGCAAGCCGCAAACTAGAGGGGACCCAGTTGCGCGGGTTACCGCAACCCCTGAACGTGTCGCAGCCGTGATAAGGGACGACTCAAATCTTGCGCACCATCTACCGTTCTCCTTATCAGACCCCGACTTAATGACAATGATCAGTAACATTACTCCCACCATCTTGTCCGACATGCCTAGCCGCGAGCAAAATTTTAGATGTCGCTGCAATACTGTTGCCCTCAGGACATTTGGAACGAAACGGCTACTAGTGAAGTATCCAGTGCCCAAAGATTCTTGAACGCCTGACCACAGAAGTCGCGAAGCTGAAACTGACTTTCTTCATTGGCAAGAACTTGCTGCCTGAACCATAGGACTGTTTGTCATGTGCACGATCAACTTGGGCCCTTGACAGTTCCGGCAACTGTGTGGGATCAACCAACCCTGCTATATACGGCACTTACGGAACCGGCACATTCCTTGTGTACCTTGCATCGTGTTACATATGTGTGCCAAGCCCCGACGGCCAGTCACAAGAGGGTGTCTGGGTACTCCGATTAACCATCCGCTAGGTACATGTAGAAGTATCTGTCCATCCATTATGTCACCGCTCCGTCGCATACCCCTGAGGGTTCCTCGTCTGCCAGTTCCACAGATCCCTGCACATCACCTCCAGCGTCTGCGCCGCATTGAACCCGAGTTCCTTCTCGGCCAGTGTCGGGTCCGCAGTCAGATCGGGCACATCGCCTCGTCTGTATCACCGATTGTTATTTTAGTCGTGTCTGTGAGAACACAAACCCAACGCACCGTCGGCCAATGATCTCATACTTGAAATCAAATCCGGTTGCCTTCCGCATCGCCTCAATGATTTGGAGTACACTCATACCACGGCCCTTGCCGAGGTTATACGCCTTGAACCGCGCATCATCCGGGCAGTTATCAAATGTTTTCGACCCCGGCTCGAGCGCATCAAGAGCAAGCAAGTGCCCCGACGCCAGGTCGAGTACGTGAAGGTAGTCTCGAACACACGTGCCATCCCTAGGTAAGTTAGTGATAGCTCCAAAGTACACGCGCTCAACCTACGCAGTCGGATAGTCGTTTCCAAACACTTTTAGCGTCGACGCATTGAGTCGGCCAACTGCCATCTGTGCCAACAAGGGCAGAAGATTCGCAGGCCGACCGCGTGGGTCTTCTCCAATAAGCCCAGAAGGATGGGCGCCGGCGGGACTTCATCAGCGTCAGGCACGAATAGACCCGCAGACAAAAACCTTGTGCTTACTTGAAGTAGCGAAGTGAGATGGCACGCCAGCGCTCTGGTTCGGCTGTGCCAGTGGGTAAACATGATGTCACTACCAAATCAATCATCACTCACCATGGCACAGGTCATTGATAATCGTTTCCGACATGATTTTGCTTTTGGCGTAAGGACTCTCACCCACCAGGCGTGTTGTCTCCGGAATAGGGATGGTCGGAGGTGTCCCGTACACAGTCGCAGACGACGAATAAACGATCCGACTACAATTATAGTCGGACATGATGCGCAAGAGCGAGAGGGTCGCAGCAACGTTGTTGGTATAGTAGCTCAAGGGTATCTCGACTGATTCACCGACTGCCTTGTAGGCCTATTACGGAGTCAAGGCGTACGCCTCATGCCACATAAAGTGAGAACGCACGGCAATGTGGATGACGCCCCAGATGCCACCTTTGCCATACTTGTCGAACACGGCCCTGACCTGGTCGGGATTTGTCAAGTCGCAGTGGACGGCGTCGATCTCAGCGCTGTCTTTGTCCGCATCCGTCGGGTTTTCGGGCAGGCCGTCGCGCGCAAGTTGGGCAACACGTGTCAACGCTGTAGGGAACGAATTGTGGTGGTTGTCGATCGTGATGACCTTGTATCGTCTCGTTTTTTGCAAGGCAAAGACAACATGGGAGCCTTGGAGGAGTGTGAGCAAAGGATTGGAAGGGAATAAAAAAAATTGCGTGCCGATGTAACCGGCTCCACCAGTAACCAAAACACGCTGTACGGAAGGGTGTGAGCTGGTGGCCTGTGTCGCGGAGACCGACGTACTCTCAGGCTATTCTCGGTGGACATGATTGAGGGATGCGGACGGGCTGGTGTCTGTCAGTCAGAAAACGTTGGGTATGATAGATCCACGCGACTGCCGTGTTGCCATCACCATACTTTGTACCGAAATAACAAATTCACGTAATTCCGAAATGGCCTGCCCCGAGTCCCGACTCGGACATTCCACCACAAACCGTTCTCCATCCTCACTGGTTCCTCAGTCCGGCACCCCAAGGCTAGCCATTGCAGTGGCATCTGTACTGTAGCCTTTCATCACTATACCGTGCTGAAAACCCCGTGTCCCACCTGCAGGACCGAACAGGCAATGACTCCTCAGCGCTCAGCATTCAGCATCCAACCATGTACCTACTCCAAGACTAGTTGTCTGCGGGGTATCGATGCCTCCAGTATGAGACTTTCTCAGAAGGAATTCGTCCGCGAGTCTGGCTACCGTTCGCTTCAAGTTTGCATGTTGTTCTCCTGATTTGACTATAACAGCATTCTTGGTATCACTGCTGGTTTGCGTTGTCGGGATTGCACTGAATTGGTCCTGTTACTATTAGTCCAGATTTCCGGACATGATGGAAACCCTTTCTCAGCGTATGTCTTGCACTTGCCATTGTTCAAACTTCACACGCCTCTGAAGGCTTTTAGGCCATAGCACTGCCACAGCTTTCCATGATGATCCCTCACACTGGTAGCTCAGGACCTGTAGGTTCCCGATACAGTAAGATTAGATATGCTACTGCATCGCTATATTCCCGTGCTCTCTGAAAGCTACTACTGGTAGGACGCAGACCCGCGGGGAGTCATCACCAGATGAGTGAGAGCATCATTCCTCTTAAGCAATCATGATACTTGACCTATGCGAGGCAGTAACGTACATTCCGCCATTATCTCGGACGTCTGCCAAGCTAATTTTAATCCCAGCAATCTGATCATGTGTCGTGTTTCAGTCCATGTCAATTCGCGGCCGCAGCATTAGTGGGTGGCGCAAGGCGGTTACTTCCAGTAACCTAGTCCTGTACAATACTGCCGTGGAAATTGGCGAAAATTACATCTGCGGCAATGCTTTAAGTTTCGGTTAGTCGGAGCATGGCGAGGTGGCATGAGATAAGCGATAACATGTCGTCGTGATGTTTGGGCTGCTACGTCCACGCACAGACATTGTTGAGTACGTGGTTATTTTCTTGGCGGTGTCCCAGTTATACCTTATTCCCCTTTTCTGACCCTGTGCTCCGGCCACCATACTAAATTCCTGTGGTCTACGGATGTTCAATGACACCCCGTCGGACGCAATTATCCGTTCTACACCCCACACATATGTTACTCCATCTTGAGGTTGTGGCATTGGAACAGACAGTGGCGGCTGGATTGATCGGGTACAATGATTAAGGTCGTCCAAAATGGATTAGTCCCTTCCATGGTGTATGAAGAATGGAGGTCCCGGGCAGGCATTGCCAACAAATTCCACCTTCCCATCCTCATTTTGTTTCTCTAAACTTGTATTCATTTATCATTAGCTGGGGATGCTTCTAACCTCTCCCGGCGTGTTTGCAGGGGCCTTGTTGGTGTACCACGGATTGTCTGCGGCGGCTATCAAGGTCAACTTGCCAGTTTCGTGGAACGTATTTCCCGTTGATATCGTGAGGGTATGCCAAGAGATTGCATTTTCAGTCTCGTCTGCTTCAGAGGTATTTTTCAACGGTCTGGAATTCGCAGACACCTTTGATGTATGACTGACATGCTGTCGGACAGGAACGAGCCAATATACCGTAGATATCGGCCACTACTCCACCTCGAGCACCCAAGAGGCTGTGTGTTCCTTCGAGCCTGGTACGCCCGAAGATGTCGGTATCGCTGTACGTGTCAATATTCATGCAGTGATGTTTCTATAGGGCTGACTCACATTCGATAGTTGCACATCCTGGGAAGGAACAGATGCCCATTCGCTGTCAGTGTGCAAGGCGATTCTATTTGATGTCGCTCGTCTGATTATATCCCGCATAGATCAAGTCTGGTGGACATGCCTCGAACCCTGGATTCTCCTCTTCGCGCGGGGTGCAGATTGCAATGCATCGCTTTTCAGATGTGACGTATGATGATACTACACAGACGGCCACAGTAGGCGCTGGTCTCGTATGGGACGACGTATACACTGCTTTGGAGCCGCACGGAGTGAATGTCGCAGGGGCTCGAGCCTCAGGAATCGGCGTGGGCGGCTTTACGCTCGGCGGGGGTAAGTTGATTGATTGTATGACTGGTTGGGCTGAGGCCCAGGTGATGGGGCGATTGAATGGTTCCCAACACAGGTTACTCTTGGCACGCGAACCAGTATGGTTTGACCATCGATACAGTAGAGGCATTCGAGCTTGTATTACCAGACGGCACTGTCACCAATGTCAACGCAACTCACCCAGACCTATTCTTTGCATTGAAGGTATTGTTTTTCCCTGTGCTTCATTAGCTCACTAACCATCTACAGGGCGGATTCAACAATTATGTAAGTTCACATGTTGAGTTAAGACCTCGAGGTTTCTAAGTGCAACGTAGGGTATTGTAACCCGATTCACGTTCAAGACGTTCCCACAGACGCAGGTCTGGGTAAGCAATATCTGCTTGGCTGCCCGATCATCTCATGTTCGGCTGATTCCCTTAACCAGGGCGGTAGCATTATCTATGGCCCATCCGAAATTGATCAGTTCACGAGAGCGACCGCCAACTTCTCAGCAAATAATACGGATCCGAGAGCCAACATTATCGCTTCATATGTAAATGTTCGACTGGGGGACCTCAGCTTGGTGTGTGTCATTTAGTATCCGTGTGGAGGGCTTTACAGCCCGACCTAATTAGAGACAGAACCTAATGTAGATTACAGAAAACTGGTGAAGTGACCCTATTTTACGATGCGCCAACGCCACCTCCTGGTTTGTTTGACGACTTTTTACCCTCCCCCGACAGTATGGAAGTCTCTACTCGGTCATTCCTATCACTTGTGCAATCTTCGTATGCACAACTGACTGGTGGGTTCCGGTGAGGCTTATTTCACAGGCTGTTTGCTGTTGGTAGTTGAATTCACCATCTGCGCGGGTAGGATGGCGGTCACCACAGTGTCTGTCCTCGCTTATGCCGAAGATTTCTTGTACGCTATGTCGAATGAAACCACCGTAAGTTGCGCCATGGTATTTTTTTTGGGAACTTAGGTACTCCCCACTGCGTTATTTTAGTACTGGGGAGACACACTCCCTCTCGGCTTCGGATATGTCACTTATGATGCTGAGCCTTTCTTGCCGAGTGTCTACAATCAAACCACATCACCATCAGCGTGGCCCGGAAC
>JBBPKG010000174.1:0-44947 GCA_038089115.1 Fistulinella cinereoalba | reverse complement strand
CCACTGCTCTTGTGATGATTAGATTAGATCGACTAGATGGCTAGGAGCGTGGGAGAGCTGATAAATCATTGTCTAGGGGTCATTTAGTAGTGCCACCAATTATTAATACACTAACTAAGCTAAAAAATGCGAAATCAAGCGTAGCACAAGAACTACTAATCAGAAAAATAAGCAAAGATCAGGAATAATCTATTGGATAGTAGTCATCCTGGTTGTACAAGGGCGAAGGATCCGGTTGAACAGTTCCTGAGATATTCAAGAAATGAGTCATTCTAGCAACAAAAACCATGACTATAGTGCGAAAACAGTTTTGTGCAGGTCAACGATTTCCTTTGTTTGTCCCTATTTGCCTTTACGATCAGACTTATTTCTTTTCAGCTGAAGCCTTGTCGCCCCTCTCCTCGTCTTCGGCCTACGTCCTAGTACATTTCCCTCCTATGTAACCATGCTTACCTCGTTATCCGATGACATCATTCTTGATGTCATCAGTATGACCTAGACTTCAGATGACGCATCCCTTGATGGTCATTTTCACTTACTCATTGTCCGATGCCATTGCATGGTATGATCTTTTTATCATTGGACACTTCCCTTTATATACTCGATCAACTGGCCCTCAACTGGTCGCTTTCCATCATATATAAACCAGCATATCGCTTAGATAGAGCTCAGCTTGTTTCTCCCTTGTATTTCAAGTATCTCGAATACACCACTTGCTCCTCACTGCTCTCTTTTGGTGTGATCCTCGTTCCACCCTTCGACCTACATCAAGGGCAGTCCCTCGGATCCTACATAGACTCTTTGTCGGCCAGATCAACTCCTTGGTCGACTCGTCGACACTCCTCGTGTTTCTGTCCAACAAGGGCTACCCTCTGACCTACCCGGTCGAAGTGTAACACCCAGGCTATTCCTAGAACTCATAGCCACTCCCAGTCACATATATAAACTAGAGCAGCCATGTACATAGTCCCCCATCTTGATCTATGCAATCTATTGCCTAGTTCCAACTTCTCTAGCTTGTGCCACACAAGACCAGCCTTGCTTTATACTTAGGGGTCTTGCTCGATAAGCCGTTGCTGCTTGGAAGTGCACAAACCAGAGGACAAAGAACTATCTGCATTATTTGTCTATGCCCTTATCATTGAGCTCACACTCTTTGGCATTGTGCGTAACAATGCCAACCTCAACAACACCCTCGAGGACATCCTCAACTTCTTCACCTCGATCACTCTATACCACCTGATGGACACCTATCTTAGATACATGGGACTTCATTCCTATGTCACAGATTCCCTTCATCCAAGGAGATATTCCCTCTTCCTATTCAAACATATACTGGCAATATGGGACAGAATTCTCTATTTCCTTTGGGACCTTGGATTCCTCAACATCATCTGATAGCTTTTCTCCGATCTCTTTTATCCTGTCCTCTGACAGTTCATCATTGCTCTCCCCCAACATGGCAGAAACAAGTGGGTTAGACTCCACTCCAACTTCCCCCACCTTGCAGATCTTGCAAGAACTACTTGACTGGTGTTACACGCGATGTCAAAGAGTGTAAGCTCAAGACAAGGGCATAGACAAATAATGCAGATAATACTGAGTCCTCTGGTTTGTATGCTTTCAAGCAGCAACAGCTTATCAAGCAAGGTCTGAGGTATAAGAAGTGGCCATCCTTGGCTAGCGCACTCCAGAGAAGGTGATACTATGCAGTAGATTGTGTAGATCAAGATGGGGAACTATTGTACATGGCTGCTAGTTTATATACTGAAGGGGGGAGTGGCTATGGATCTAGGAATAGCCCAGAAAGTGGGAGGAGCAGTCCATATTGAGAGGACGCGAGGTGTCATGTTCCAAATGGGGAAATGAGCCGGATCGGCAAAGAAAGGCAAAGTTCAAAGTTAGAGATACAAAAGGGGAAATGGACTGAGATAATGAGATAAGGTGTTGCCCATTTTGGGTCAACCGAGAATGGAAGTCTAAAGATAACTAGGATCGATGTCCGTAGTTAGCAATCAAAGATGACTATGTCATCAGTATATGGAATAATGAGAAAAGGGGTATCCTTCTCCATATGCTGGTCAAGCCTTCCTACATGCATAGGAAAAACTGTATCATTACCCCCATTGTATGTGTCGAGTTCCCACTCAACATTAATCCCAGGCATAGTCCACATTGACTCCATAGCTGGTGGGGTCATAGTCGGAATCAATGTCATAGGAATTACTCACCAGTAGGGGGCGTTGAGGACATTGGTCTCCGACATGACCCGGAGCAGCAGTCTGACAGTATGGACAGATGTATTGAGGGCAGTGCCAGCATAGGTGGGTTGTGTCTCTGCATTCCCAGCAGGGGGACTGGCGAGTGTGTGTGTTTCATACTCTTCCATATACATCTGAGAGAGGCATCTGGTATAGGGGGATACACCATTGCTGTCTGCATCACTGAGGTCACTAGGGGGTCAGGGGAAGGGTGGATGAAGAGGGTACCCTGGTATTGGCATTTGCAGAGGTGGTCGGAATCAAGGGGGTGGGGAATCGAGGGTGTTGGCGAGGTTCCTCCGCATGAGGTCAAGTAGCAGGGTCTGTTCCATCTCTGTTAGTGTAAGAGTTATGTCTCTGTTCACCCATTCAAGGAGCTCTTGCAAAATCTGCAATGTGGGGGAAGTTGGAGTGGAGTTGGATCCATTCGTTTCTGCCGTGCTGGGGGAGTGCAATGATGAATTGTCGGATGATATAGTAAAGGAGGGTTGAGGGGAGTTGTCTGATGATATTGAGGAATCCAAGATCCTAGAGGGAATGGAGTATTCCATTCCATATTGCCAGTACATGTTTGAATAAGAAGGGGGAATATCTTCTTGGATGGAGGGGATCTGCGACATAGGAACGAAGTTCCATGTATCTAAGGTAGGTGTCCACCAGGTGGTATAGGGTGATTGAGGTGGAGAAATCAAGGATGTTCTCGAGGGCATTGTTGAGATTTGTGTCCTTGATGATGGTGGCAAACAGGAAGAGGATGGAGGCGATGGGGAAAAGCTGGAAGGCCAAGAAGGGGTGGGGTTCTGGGAATTCATAGTTGGAGAGGTTGTTGTCAGTTGCAGTGGGGTAAGGGAGAAGGGCTTCATCGGAGAGGGGGAGTTCGGCACGGGTGATGTTGGGGGCAGAGGTGGTGCTGGTGGGGATAGACATGACGGTTTTATTGGTTTCTGCAGTTGAGATTTGTTCTATAGTCTTCATCTAATTTTATAGGCTTTAAGGAGGGGTAATCTGATTAGGTTGTTTTCAGGTTCCCAAGTGTTTTCAGAGGATGGGTATCCTTTCCATTTGACCAGGTATGATCTTTTCTTATTGCTGTGATGTGCAACGATTTGTTCCAATTCATATTGTTCCTCTCTGATGATTAGGTCTGGAGGTGGTCGTTTATAGTTCGGACTGTGTTCTGTGGTCTCGATATAGGGGGTGAGAAGGGAGGCGTGGAAGACATTGTGCATCTTCCAGATTGGGAGAAGGCAGAGTTGATACGTGATAGGGGAGAGTACTTTGACAATCTCAAAGGGTCCTTTCTGTTTTGGGGCTAGTTGCCGATTTGGATAAGGGGTGCCAAGGTTCTTTCCTTCTAACCATACTTGGTCCTCTGGTTTCCATGTATGGTGTGAGCCATGGATTCATTTTCTCATGACATCTGCAGCTAGGTTTCAGGCTGATGATACTTCCCTGCAGGCCGAGTCTAATTCCGATAGTCTGTTTTTAATTGTGGGGATGAAGGTTTGACCAATCTTGGAATATGCCCATGGTTCATATCCCATGATAAGGAAGAATGGAGTGTGTTTGTTGGCAGAGTGATGTTACGCATGATGTTGGAGAGTGCAAGCTCAATGACAAGGGCATAGACAAATAACACAGATAGTTACTTGTCCTCTGGTTTGTATGCTTCCAAGCAGCAACGGCTTATAGAGCAAGACCCCTGAGTATAAAGCAAGGCCGGTCTTGTGTGGCACAAGCTAGAGAAGTTGGAACTATGCAATAGATTGTGTAGATCAAGATGGGGAACTACTGTACATGGCTGCTAGTTTATATATGATACTAGAAGTGGCTATGTGTTTTAGGAATAGCCTCAGGAATGATGAAGCAGTCCATATCAGGTAGATGAGACAGATGAAGTATCTAAAAGGGGAAGCAAGCTGGATTGGCGGAGAAGGCAAAGTCTAAAGTTAAATATACAAAAGGGGAAACAAGCCGAGATCGTGAGATAAGAGAGTTGCCCATTTTGGATCAATTGAAAAGGGGATGTTTAAATAAAACTAGGACTGGTGTCCTTAGTTAGAGGTTGAAACAGATGACTATATCATCTGTATAGAGTATAACAAGGAAAGGGGTTTCTTCTACCATATGTGTGTCCATCTGCCCAATAGACATGGGGAATATCAAGTGGCAGGAGGAGTTGTGGTGGAATTCGGCCATGGGGAGTAGGGAGTGCCATTTCTCAGATTGTCCTTTGCAGAAGATTCAGAGGTAAGTTTCCAGCTCCTGGTTGACTCGTTTCATGGCTCCATCAGTTTGTGGGTGGTAAGCTGTGGATAGGGCAATGTTGTATTTCAGGAGTTGTGTGAGTTCTTGTGCGAATGTGGAGGCAAACTGCAGTCCACAGTCACTGATGCATTTGTCATGTAGACCGAATCAGGAAAAGACATGGGACAGGAATAGTTGGGCTACTCCTTCCACGGAGATGTCTTTTTTACAAGGGGTGAAAATTACCCCCTTACTAAGGCCATGATCGACCACGACCATGATAGAGTCAAATCCTCCCGATTCCAAGAGGGCTGTAATGAGATCTACAGAGATCATGGAAAAGGGGCGATCGGCCATGGATAGGATAGGGGTGAGGGCCAGTATGGTGGGGTGAGTGTTGACCTTGTGGGCTTGGCATATTGCACATCCCTTTAGAAATCATCTTACAAATGTAGAAAGTCCCAGCCACCAGTAGTCCCTAGATAGGAGGTCGAGTAGTTGGAAATGGCTGGCATGGCCGCTAGCGGATCACTCGTGGATTGATTTTACCAGATTCGATTGTTGGTCTTCTGGTATGTAGAGCCGTCCCTGGAAATAAAGTTTCCCATCTAAGAATGTCCAATCCTTGGGTTGTGCTCGTGGGAACAGGGATTCTTCTTTTGCCATTTTTTCCAGAGCGGTAATGATCAGGGGGTCGGAGGGGGTGGACGCCATGATTTTCTCTGCGAGGGCAGTGTCAATAGCCCTGATGAAGAGGTTGTCAGGGAGTAGGGTGATGTCCACATTATCTGCAGAGGTGTCAATGTCATCTCATTGAGATAAGGCATCAGCTCGCCCCATATCCTTCCTGGGAACATGGATGAATCCAAGGTTGAAATCTTGGAGAAATAGTTGCCATCGTGCATGGCGGTGGGAGAGTTTTCTGGGCTCCTTGAAATAGAGGAGGTTTTTGTGGTCTGTAAGGATTGACACCTGATGTGGAGTTTTGAGGAGGTAGTGGCGCCAATCTTCCAGGGCTAGAATAACCCTTAAGAGTTCTTTGTCATAGATGTCATAATTTCTTTTGGCTGGAGAAAGGGATGACGATCTATAGGCACAAGGGTGGAGATCTCCGTTGCCATCCTTTTGCATTAGGACTCCCCTGGTGGCAGTGAGGGAAGCATCAGTCATGACGAAGAAAGGGGAGTTTATGTCTGGCATGCGAAGGACAGGTTGTGAAAGGAAAAGCTTCTGTAGTTTCTGGAAGGATTTTTCCTGTAATAATCCCCATGAGAAGGTTTGGTTCTTTTTTGTGGTGTCGATGAGGGGTCTGGCAATTTCAGAGAAGTTGGTGATGAACTTTCTGTAGAAGTTGCAGAATCCGAGAAAGGATCAAACTTGTTTGATGCAAGTGGGGGATTTCCAGTCTTTTATGGCATCTAGCTTTCCTGGGTCCATGCAAACTTGGCCTGCTTTGATAACCATTCCTAGGTATTTCACTTCTTTCTGGTCGAAGAAGCACTTCGAGAGCTTTAGGTAGAGTTTCTGTTCCATCATTTGTTGGAGAACTCGTTTGGTTCTTTCATTGTGTTTGGCTTGGGCGGCTGAGTGGATTAGGAGATCATTCATATAGATGACTAGCCATCCTTCTGCAATGAAGTCAGCAAAAGCATTGTTCATGTATGCTTGGAATGTGGTGGGAGAATTGTAGAGTCCGAAGAACATAACAGTAGGTTCGAAAAGACCGAACAGGGTGATGAAGGCTGCTTTCCAGTGATCATCAGGGTGAATGAGGACATTGTTGTATCCCCAACGAACGTCCATTTAGGTAATGTTGCAACTGAACTTGAGTCGCATGTACAAAGCAAAAACAGAGGAAGAAGTGTTAATGCAATGAGAACTGATCCCTCAAGTGTAACTCAAGAGAGTAGTGGAGAGTTGGCCAGCCCTTGTAAGTATGAAGGGATAACCAAGATGGGGAACCATCGAGGTTAGTGCCCGAGTTTATATAGCATAGGTATGTATGTACATGTTTGGCACTTGGTCTGTGCGTAAATATGAGAAAGGAAAGAGAGCGATAAGAGAACATAACACTATTGGTGGGCATAAGGGTATGGGCATAGGATGTACATGTAAGTGTTGTGACATCATCGTGATGTCATAGGGTCTAGCCCATAATGTCATAAAGAACCGTCTAGGTTCGGTCTAGCATGGAACAATGGCTGTGAGGGCTAGACTTGGTCTAGTCTCTGCACAGGTTTGAAGTCTGAAAGATAAGATAGTCGGATCTCGGATTTATCCCAGATAAGATAAGATCTCCAGAACTTGCCAGATAAGATAAGATAAAAGATTAGATAAGAAAGTCAAAGGAAAAACGTTGAAGTCCGTTAAGATGTGTGGGCAAATGCCTGTGCCCGTTTCACCACCCCCCTTCTAAGGATCAAACTCTGGGCTGATCCCAAAGAGTGGCGAGTATTTGACTGATGTGACTCGCACAACAGGGTCCCCCCCGCTCAAGGGAAGTGTCCCCCTTCCTGAAGGTGGGTTGAAAACGAGGTCTTGAAGTGCTTGCGCTCCGGTAGACCCAAATCCTCCAGTACCCCTCCCTGTCGATGGAAGTTCCAGAACTTCGACCATTGTTGGGTTGAAGATATGCTCGATAAGCAGTTGAGCGATTCTATTGCCTGTTTTGACGGCGAAGGCTTCCTTGCTGTTGTTGACGAGAACCACCTTAAGGTCCCCATGGTAGTCAGAATCAATGACACTGGCAGCTATGTCAATGCTGCTCTTCACAGATAACCCTGATATAGGGGCAATACGTCCGTACGTTCCCTCTGGAAGAGTGATTTGGATGTTTGTGTTCACGGGCTGTCTGTGCCCAGGTTCTATGAGCATGTCTTTGCTCATGTAGAGGTCATAACCGGTGGCAAAAGCCATGCCTCTGGTGGGTTCCTTCGCACTAGGTGAAGATCATCTGAAAGGGAGTGTCTGGGTACTGTTTTCCCCAGGAGACTCCTTGGATAGCGCAACTGTTGTCGGCTCTTCTGGATATGGCTGGAACAAGCCTAGCTGATCCGCAAACTCCATTCATCTGAGCGCATGTGGGTTTCGTTCATGGAATTCCGCTATAGTGTCAGCAGCGTTCCGAAGGTTCTTCTTCAGTTCCCATGTCCGATCTTCTACTCCCCATCCAGCCCAGTGGACGAGATATTCGACCGATCGCCCTCTGCATCTAGCTTCAATGATATGGTCTTGAACTTCAAATTCCACATCACCTTCATCTGTTATGGTGCATGCTGGAGGTTTAAATAGGGGTTGCCCGAATAGGGGCTCTTTATATGGCTTGACACGCGAAATATTCACAACCGGGTGAATTTTCATATTGCATGGAAGCATAAGGCGAACTGCATTGTTGCCCATCTTCTTTTCGATTTTAAATGGACTGATAAACCATTCTGTCAACTTCTTAGAACTTCTGCCTTCTAGGCGTAGGTTCGTTGTAGAGAGCAATACAAGGTCTCCAACCGAGTATGTGGGTGCGTCTGAGCGGTGCTTGTCTGCTTGCTTCTTTATACAAGACCTTGCTTCTTCGAGGTTCTGAGCCATCTGCTCAAGGGTTTTGCCGACTTCTTCAGCTAAATCGTCCATTGCTGGTGCCTGTGATACTCCAGGTTCAACACCCATATGAGGTTGGTAAGTCAGCATGATGGCGAATGGACTCTTCTTTATCGCGCTGTGTGTTACGGTTTTTCCTATGACCATTGGGAGGTATAACGAGAACCTAGAACTGGAGGAGTTGGTAGTAATCCCCTATACGGACGACATTCTCATTCGCCCCCTTAACCGGGACCAGCGATTCTAGACATGTACCATAATCAGGTAATCCAAAAGCAGTTTGTACCACATACGGACTGTCGTGTACTTTTACTTATCTTTTGCCTTGTTTCCACCTCATGTTGATGAGGGCTATGCCTTCCATTTTGTCTATTCTTGTTATCTATGGACAGCCACTCCACTTCTGGGCTTACATGGCCCCATTCCCCAGTATAAATACTTGGCTGCATGTATCATAGCTCCTTAGCTAGATCTACACTTAACAAGCCTATTTCTTGCCCAAGGGATCCCTCTAGTGTGAGACGGAGATTCTCTTTAACTCAGACTCACGCTCTATCATGTCCTCGAGCTACACTTGAGTGCTCGCTAATCTTGTGCAAGGAAACTCTAGCATTCCCCATACAAGTATCCTTATTGCACCCGACCCTGTCAGTCAGACTGCATCCAGTTCTGTCGGTCAGGCGTCAGTCAGGCATCAGTCAGGATTGAGTAACACTTGTCCTTCTGATACTTGTAACAAAAGATCTAGCTGAAACCTTCGACCTTGCTACCATGCACCATCGCCCACCATTTCCTATCGACTCCCCCCGTCCTCTGACGAGGACCGATTGTACAGAGATCCTAGGATGGACTCTGCCTCATCCGAGGAAGAAAGTAGCTCCAACGAGATCGAACTACAAAAGGAACAAGAATTGCCCACCATTGCTGCACCAACAATCTCACCAGATCAGATCATCCAGCGATTAGACGAAGGCATCATCTCAACTGGATTAGCAAAACAACTCCTTGAGGAACAAGAAAGACATCTCCCAGATCGATATCTCCTAGATCCCGCTACCCCTCAACCCTCATCTACTCGACTTCCCTCCCTACCATCTGGCTTCCCTGCCTGCCCCCGCAAAGAATCTACCAGCCAAGGAAGATTCCGCATCCCATCTCCCCTCCCTCCCCTCGACCCAGATATCCAAAAGACTGACTCACGAGCACATACTAGTGAGCTCAAGGCAGGCCTCCCTGATGACTTCAGTGGAAAGCCAGAACATGCCAAATGGTGGACAGCGGCCATGACAGCCTATTACGAAATGAACCCAGGCATCTATACGGAAGATGCAAAGATCGCTACTGCTCTAAATAAAATGAGTAAGGGGCTAGGACTATCGTTCACAGAATCCTACTACAAACGAATGATGGCAAAAACGATCCCAGTGGATCAACAAAATTGGGCTTCTTTCATCAAAGAAGTACGAGATACCTTCTTCTCCAAGGACAGAGAAAAGGAAGCACAAAGAGAACTCAGGAAATTAGCAATGCCTGCTAACCGACACCCCACCCTCGAACAATTGGAGCACTTTATCTCTCAATACCGACTTCTTGTAGCCCAAGCAAAAGATGTCTCCAAAGGAACCAAGTGCGAAATCATTGTGGCAGGACTCCATCCAGATCTGATGGAACGTATCACCTTCTCAGGAAAAGAACCAGAAACCCCGGATGCATGGATCGATCACGCTCGGGAAACCTTCAGAGCTATCCAGAGAGCAAAGGACATTAGGGAAAGAAAGTACATTGCCCCAGGAAAAACTAGAGATCCCAACGCAATGGACGTCAACGCAATCTGATTATCCCCCACTGAACGAGCATGCCATATGTGCGAAAACAGATGCTTTATCTGTCACAAAGTCGGATGTAACACCAGAAACCATCCAAACCACCCCTGCCCAAACCAATACAAACCTCCCCCTCGAATCCCTCGAAAGGAACAAACTTGTACTACTGAAACTACGGAAAAGGACGAAGTAGACGAATACATAAGAGAATTAAAAGGAAAGAAAGGGGTAAAGAAAGATGAGGTCCTTAGAGTACTCAAGGAGTGCTTCGCTGATGAAGAAGAAACAATTGGCCATCTCTCCACCCAGGGTTTTTAGAAGGGGAACCTGCCACAGCGTCAGGAACCCCAGAACATCTCTCTGTACTTGTATCCTCTGAACAAAGATCGATAACAATTCCCATTTCAATCAATGTTCCAGAGAGAGAAACTGCTAAAACCGTGGAAGCCCTTGTTGACTGTGGAATAACCGGAAACTTCATCAGTAAAAAGATCGCCAGGAAATTCTCCTTCCCTCTCATCCCCCTCAAAAAACCTTGACAAGCCATCAATGCCGATGGAACCACCAACACCAAAGGGGTTATTAAATACCAAACCACCCTAGAAGTCACCACAGACAAAGTCCCCACCTGACACCAATTCCTAGTACTAGGAAGTGAGAAACACGACTTAATCCTCGGAATGAATTGGCTCAAAAAAGTCAACCCGACGATCGACTGGACAACAAACACCCTTTCCATACCCAAATGACAAGACCCTCTCGAGCAAAGATATTTACTACGATATCTCAACACTGACGACAACAATATGATTGAGGAAATCAGGAAAACCACTCTGAGTACCACTATTGCCCAAGAAAAAGGGAAGATCTGGGACATCCTTCCAGCAAAATTCGCCAAGTACTCCTCTGTGTTCTCTGAAGAAGCAGTGAACTCTCTACCACCCACCAGAACTCACAATCACTGGATTGACCTCCAAGAAACCTTCTCTCCCTGATGTGCTAAAGCCTACCCTCTAAACCCAGATGAAACTAAGGTATGCAAAGAGTTCATCGACGAACATTTGCGAAACGGGAAAATTCAACCAAGTAAATCCCCCCAAGCATCCCCTTTCTTTTTCGTCCAGAAGAGGATGGTAAACTCCAACCCTGCCAGGACTACTGGTATCTAAACTTGCATACCATCAAAAATGCCTACCACCTCCCATTGATTAGCGATCTAATCGATAAACTTAAAGGATCATCCATATTTACAAAAATGGATGTACGATGGGGATATAACAATGTACAAATCCATCCGGATGATTGATGGAAGGCAGCCTTTATCACTCCATTCGGACTGTTCGAACCAACAGTAATGTTCTTCAGGTTGTGCAACTCCCCCTCCATCTTCCAAGCATTCATGAATGACATTTTCGCTGATTATATCGCTGAAGGATGGCTTATCATCTACATGGATGACCTTCTGATTCACTCCGACAATCAGGAGGATCACGATGAATGAACCAAAAAAGTCTTACAAAGGATGATTGAACAACACCTCTATCTCAAACTCTCCAAATGCTTCTTTGATCAGAAACAGGTGGAATACCTCGGGATGATAGTGGAAAAGGGGTCAGTGCATATGGATCCTGGAAAACTAGATGCCATCAAGGACTGGCAATCTCTCACCAGGGTGAAACAAGTCCGATCGTTCCTCAGCTTCTGCAACTTTTACTGCAAATTCATCCCAAACTTCTCTCACATCACCTGACCGCTCATCGATCTAACCAAGAAAACTTGCCTGTTTGTTTGGGGACAAGAACAAGAATCAGTGTTCCGCAAACTCCAACAACTCTTCCTTGCCCAACCCGTCCTATCAATGCCAGATACCACCCGACCCTTCTTTGTTATGCCCAATGCCTCCCTCACAGCGACTGGAGGTGTTCTCATGCAAAAAGATGCAAACGGAGACCTCCACCCCTGCACATATAGGTCCTCTACTCTCTCCCCAGTGGAGAGAAACTATGACATCTATGGTAAGGAGCTCCTAGGGGTCATCCTGGCACTCGAAGAATGGCAACATTATCTCCAAGGGACCGAACATTTGGTCACAATCCTAACCGATCACAAGAATCTCCTATACTTCAAGGAGCCCCGTAAACTCTCCCACTGCCATGCCCGATGGGAGCTATTTCTCCAAGATTTCGATCTCACCTTCCACCATCTTCCGGGTGTGTCCATGGGACCTGCCGATGCACTGTCCTGCAAAGATGACATAGACACCTCACAGGACAATGCCGATGTCACCCTCCTCCCCGACGATCTCTTTATCAATGCAATCGACGTCACCCTTGCCCAGAAAGTCACCCTCTCCTCCCCCTCTGATCCCCTCGTCATCAAAGCGCTCGATGCCATGGCCTTGGAAGACTCCCTATTTCCCTGGGCACACCCCAAAGACTGGACATTCATCAACGACTGCCTCTACTTCCAGGGACAGTTGTATGTTCCTCCTGATCAACGAAACAACCTCGTATCATTGATCCATTCCTTCCCTGCTGGCGGACATGGCGGACACCTCCGCCTTCTCCACCTCCTTTCATAGGACTACTGGTGGCATGGCCTATCCACCTTCGTTTGCCGATTCGTCCGTGGCTGTGCTGTTTGCCAGGCCAACAAGATCAATACTCACCCCACAACCCCCGCTCTCACCCCTATTCCCCCCTCCGCCGCCTGCCGCTTCTCCCTCGTATCAGTCGACCTTATCACTAGTCTCCCCCCCTCTGAGGGCTTTGATTCAGTCATGGTCGTGGTTGACCATGGGCTTACTAAGGGGGTAATTCTCGCTCCCTGCACTAAAGATATCAATGCAGCCGGAGTCACCCAACTCATTTTCACTAAAGTATTCCTCCGATTCGGATTACACAACAAATGCATCTCTGATCAAGGACCACAATTCGCCTCTGCATTCGCATTAGAACTCTCCCGTCTCCTACAATACGATGTCATCCTCTCCACCGCCTATCACCCCCAGACTGATGGGGCAACGGAACGAGTAAATCAGGAACTCAAAACCTACCTCTGCATCTTCTGCGAAGGAAGACTGGACAAGTGGCACACATTCCTCCCTCTCGCTGAATTCCACCACAATTGCTCCCAACACTCCACCACCAAACACTCCCCCTTCTTCCTAATGATGGGATATGAGCCCCGGGCCTATCCAAAGATCGGGCAAACCTTCATCCCTGCCCTGACTGACAGACTACAAAACTTAGATAAGGCCAGGGACGAAGCCCTAGCAGCCTGAAACCTTGCAGCTCAGAGAATGAAGGATCGGATCAAATCGACCTTCAAACCGTGGAAGGTCAGAGACCAAGCATGGCTAGATGGAAGGAATCTTCACACCCCTTACCTGTCCAAGAAGCTCACTTCCAAAAGAGAAGGTCCATTTACGATCACAAAGGTCTTATCACCCATAACCTATGAACTCTGCCTCCCCCCCACCTGGAAAATGCACAACGTTTTCCATGCCGCCCTCTTATCTCCTTATGTAGAAACGACGGAACACGGCCCAAACTATAATCGGCCACCACCTGACCTTATCGCAGGAGAAGAACAATATGAAGTGGAGCAGATAGTGGCGCATCGGGGATCAAAAAACCTGTCCTATCTGATCCGATGGAAAGGATACCCCTCATCCGAAAATACCTGGGAACCCGAATGGAACCTGATCAGGGCTAGAGCCCTCATATGGGCTTATAAGAAAAGACATCAACTCTGATACCATAACCACTCACCCCAGATAAAAAGATGTCGTCCACCAGCTCTACCCCTTCATCCCCCATCATCGTCCACAATGAGGAATATCCCGTTGTCGAGGATCGCCACACCCCTACCCCCATTCCACTCCCCTTTCTCACATTTCAGGTCTTCCCCGTCAGTACCATCTTATCCATCTTCACCACCATCCTAGAGTCTGCCTCCACCAGCAATGCCCTCAAAGACATTCCCGACTTTGCCACTTCCATCACCCTCTACCGCCTCACTGACTCCTACCTTCGTTATGTCGCCCTACGAAACTACGTCATCAATCTGGACAACCATCAGATCTACTCCCCCCAGCTCTTCGAACACGTCCTTACCATGCGGGACAGCTTCTTGTTCTCCCTTTGGGACCTTGGATTCCTCGACGTTGTCTGACAGATACCCCCCGTCTACCTCTACCCCATTGTTTGAAGTTTCGTCCAATCCCTCGCCCAACCAGGAAGAGACGAATGGGCCCGCCTCCACTCCGCCCACCCCGAGATTGCAGATTTTGCACGACCTGGAGGAGGCTCTCGAACGAGATATAACCCATATGCTGGAGGGGATGGAACAGACCCCAGCACTCGCCCTCCTCCGACGCTGCCTAGCAACCCAATTCCTTCGGGGAGAATCCCCACCCCCACTCCCTCAACCGTCTCCGCAGATCAGGAGAATCGTAACCCACTCCCCCGAAATGCCGGTACCAGTGTATCCTCTCATTCCCTCATACCTGGGGAGTCCCCTCAGCCAACACAGCGACCTTAGCGATGCCAACAGCAATGGGGTCACACCATATACCAAACACCTCTCTCGGATGTACATGGCCAGGGGCGTTCCAGAACCCAACACCCCCCCTGCTGGGAATGTGGAGACAGATCCCACCTCAGGCGACATTGTCCTCAGCACATTTGTCCGCACTGCTCACATGCCACCCCAGGTCATTCCCCTGAGTCCTGCCCCCATCGACCCCTCCCTACTGTCCCTCGCATTGACTTCGACTCCAACTATGACCCCACCGGATACAGGGTTAACACAGATTACGCTTGGGACTGATGAGGACAATCAGTCATACGAGGGGGGTAATGTTATGGTTTTTCCTATGACCATCGGGAGGTATAACAAGAACCTAGAACTGGAGGAGTTGGTAGTAATCCCCTATATGGACGACATTCTCATTCGCCCCCTTAACTGGGACCAGCGATTCTAGACGTGTACCATAATCAGGTAACCCAAAAGCAGTTTGTACCACATACGGACTGTCGTGTACTTTTACTTATCTTTTGCCTTGTTTCCACCTCATGTTGATGAGGGCTATGCCTTCCATTTTGTCTATTCTTGTTATCTATGGACAGCCACTTCACTTCCAGGCTTACATGGCCCCATTCCCCAGTATAAATACTCGGCTGCATGTATCATAGCTCCTTAGCTAGATCTATGCTTAACAAGCCTATTTCTTGCCCAAGGGATCCCTCTAGTGTGAGATGGAGATTCTCTTTAACTCAGACTCACGCTCTATCGTGTCCTCGAGCTACACTTGAGTGCTCGCTGATCTTGTGCAAGGAAACTCTAGCATTCCCCATACAAGTATCCTTATTGCACCTGACCCTGTCAATCAGACTGCATCCGGTTCTGTCAGTCAGGCGTCAGTCAGGCGTCGGTCAGGATTGAGTAACACTCGTCCTTCCGATACTTGTAACACTGTGCTGCTTCGTGTTGTAGCTGAATTGTGCTAAAGGCAACCAGTCTACCCAATCTTCTTGTCGCTCAGCGACGTATAGTTTTAAATATTGTTGCAGATCTCTGTTGATCTGCTCTGTCTGCCTGTCTGTCTGCGGGTGATATGCCATGGAGAGCTGCTGCTTAACCTGAGGTGTTCACAAAGTGACTTCAATACTTTGCTGGCGAACTGCGGTCCTCGATCTGTCGTAAGGGTGTGCAGTAAGCCATGAGCCATCCAGACTTGTGTGAGGAACAGGTTCGCTGTTTCCGCTGCATTTATCTTCTTGGTACAGGGAATGAACACTACCTCTTTTGAAAATCTATCGACGACGACTAGTATGCTGTCGAAGTCATGTGAGACCAGGAGATCCGTGATGAAATCCACAGTGATATCCTGCCATGGTCCTCCAGGTACCGGCAGTGGCTTCAAGGTTCCAGCGGGAGCTCTGTTCGTTGGCTTCATCTGCTGGCATCTGTTGCACTTTGCAATGTATCATTTAACGTCAGTGACCATCCTAGGCCACTCGTAGTTCCTTCTGATGAGCTTGAGCATCTTCTTGGCTCCAGGGTGTCCGGCAACTGGCATGTCATGATGTTTCTTCATCACCAACATCCTCAGGTCTTCTTCATCTGGTACATATGTTCATCCTTCTTTGACTAATGTTCCCCCTATCGTCTCTTCATATCCGTCTGCGTTCAGCTTAACTACTTTCGTCTCTTTCAGCTTTAGCGTCCCGGCTTCTATCTTTCTTCTAATTTCATCCCCATCATCCATCATTGAGATCGTACTCCTGATCTTGTCCAGGGATATAACAAGGACTCCCTTGTTATCATCTTCTATTCCTTCTGCATGATCTTCTCTCCATGAGAGGGCGTCCCCTCAGCCCATTGTGTGACCTGGTTTATGCTTCCAGATCAGATCAAAGCGTGATAGGTACTGTGCCCATCGTGCTTGTCTTCTGTTGAGGTCCTGCCTTGTCATGAACCATTGGAGATTCTGATGGTCATTCTAGACCTCGAACTCCTTGGCTCCTTCTAGGTAATGCCACCAGGCTTCTAGGCAGCGTATCACTGATAGCATCTCTTTATCAGCAACGGGGTAATTCCTCTCTGGCTCCGACATGGAGTGAGAGTAGTATGCAACGGGATGCCACTCGGCTCCCTGCTTCATCAACAAGACGCCGCCTGTGGCATAGTCAGATGCATCTGCTTCTAACTGAAATTCTCCATCGTTATCTGGATACACGAGGATGGGGGCTTCGGTAAACCTCTTCTTCAGTTCATCAAATGCCGCCTGCTGCAGCGCTTCCCATCGGAAAGCTGTGTCCTTCTTCAAAAGATCATTCATCAGCCTAGCTAGCTGGGTGTAATCTTTTATGAAACGTCTGTAAAAGTTGGCGAGCCCAAGGAAACTTCTAACTCCTTTCACCATCTTTGGTGCGGGCCATTCTAGAATCGCGTGGACCTTGGCTTCATCCATCGTGATCCCCTTCTGATTTACGACCATCCCTAGGAAGTTGACTGCTTTTACTGAGAAAGTACACTTCTCCGGTTTTATGAAAAGGTTGTTTTCTTTGAGCCTTCTCAGTACTTCTAGCATGATCTTATCATGCTCTTCTTGATCTTCTGTCTTGGTGAAGATAAGGAGGTCGTCCATGTATATGACAACCACGTTGTCCATATCGGTGAAGATTTCATTCATCATCACCTGGAATGTTGCAGGTGAGTTGCATAAGCCGAAGAGCATAACTAGTGGTTCAAAGGCTCCTCTAAAGCAAACAAACGCTGCCTTCCATTCATCTCCTTCCTTGATCTGAATGTTATTGTAACCCCATCTAAGGTCCATTTTCATAAACAACTTCACTCCATTGAGCTTGTCAACCAGCTGTGCGATCAGCAGCAGTGGATAGTTGTTCTTCATGGTGTGTTCATTGAGGTATCGGTAGTCCTGTACCATCCTCTTATCGCCAGTCTTCTTTGGCATGAAAAACACCAGTGACGTCTGTGGTGATTTGCTGGGTCGGATATAGCCCTTCCTCAGCTGTTTGTCTATAAACGCCGTGACTTCCTTCTGTTCCTCGGCGCTGAGAGGAATGATGTGCCCCTTCTTGGGCTTGAACGACTCTTTGAGATCTATCCCATGATCCCATGGTTTCCGCAACAGCATCCTTTCACTATCTCCTTTGGAAAAGACCTTTGCAAACTTGTGGTATTGCTTAGGCACGAGTTCTTCTAGTGTCGTGTCGACCTTCTTGTCGATCTTTTCGATAGCTGCATGTGCATAGTAGGCGTCCCATGCATCGTCCTGCTCTTCTTCTTCTATGGCGGCGATGTGCGCTCCTCTGTCTTGTAGCATGAGGCAGCTTCGCGGGCATCGCATCATCTTGACCGTGCCTTCTCGCCAATCTATCTCTGGGTTGTGCTTCTTCAGCCAACTATACCCAATGATGAGGGAGTTCTTTCCCAAGTCTGTGACTTCTGCGATCACCTTCTCTCGGTGTTCTAGAAAGTCCATCAGTAAGTCCACTGTGTGAGTGATACTTTCGGCGCTGTTCTTAGTGCCGTCCACGTTGAACACAGGGATTGGTCTGGGTAGCTCCTTAAGCTCCCATCCCTGCTTCTCGACCTACTTCTGATTGATGAAGACTTCGTTAGCTCCACTGTCTAGGAGCGCTTCTATCTTCATAAGATTCTTCCTGGCATTTGAAGGGGCCACCTGTAATGTTAGTAATATCTCCCGCTTGTGGGAGCAACTTCTCATAAATATGTTTTCTGGGATTTCTTTGTCAGTAGGCTTCGTCAGAATTTTTACTTTCTTTTGTGAAGAGGAATTAAGCACTGGCGTTGTACAGCCCCAGCCGCGCCCTTCTAGGGTCACCTCTTGGCACTTGTCAGCTGTTACGCCTTCGATTTCTAAAGATGTAAGTATGTCAAAATAATTAGTCCTACATGACATGTATCTGTAACTGTCAGATGTGGCTCTGTCACCCAGTTCGATCAGGCCACCTTCCCTTTTCCCTTCCCGTTGCGATCCACTGCCTGCTTCATATACTTATTCTTGAAGTGCTCCTCGAGCTGCTTCCTTGTAAGGCTGCGGATGTCGGCAAAGGGGTCTGAACCCATTGTCTGTTCAGGCTCATCTTCTTCGTCAGACAAGTCGGCTACTTCCGCTGCTCGTGCATTTCGCGAGCCTCCCTTGGAGCACTCATGCTTGTGTTTTCCTCCGAGCCATTTGCACTCAGGGCAGGGCTTCTTCGGACTCCTGCAGTCCTTTGTAAAGTGGCCTTCTTTGCCACAGTTGTAGCAAGTGGATCCCCTGCTGCCACCTTCAAACATCTTCTTTTTGTTGGAGGTCGTCTTACCCCCCTTCTGTGCCGAGCCCTTCTAGTTGGCCCATGCATTACGAGTTTTGGTGCTTTTAGCGTCATCCCAAGACATTGCGCCCGTGTTGATATGGATCGCTTCTTGTGCCTTTGCTATGGCATGTGCCACTTCGATCGTTTCTGCGACCATTGTCCTTCTTAGGTTCTGCCAGTAGATCTCTTCTACGATCTCCTTCTTGAGACCGCTCTCCAGCCATAATACTTCCATGCGATCACCCGGTTTTGCCTGGGTGTGCAGTTTCGTCCACTTGGACAGGAACATGTCGATGTCCCTTTTGCCTTGTTGGCACTTCTGGAGCTGCTTCATTGCCCAGTCTTCTTGCAGTACTGGCCAGAATAGATCTTCTATCTGGTTAGCAAACTCTGGCCACGTCTGGTAGCCTTGGGTCCCATCCCTGAGCCTCCTTAGCTCATTCAGCGCATAATTGCTTCCCTTCACTCCTTTCAACCTAGAAAGGACTGTGAAGACTCTCACCTTGAACTTCGGGTATCTTGTGTGGTGTCTGTCTGCCGCTTGAGTGTAGGAGAATTGCTTCTTGTTGCATTCGAGGTAGGCCTGCATCGTGGTCCACCACTCCTCGAACTTCCCCTTCTCTCTGTGGTAAAATCCGGGCTCGTGGAAGATCTCCACCTTCGAGGTGCTTCCCATCGGCCCTTCGGTCTCCTGCATCGTGTGGCCCTCGTTGGCCCAGGAGTTCAGTCTCAATAATTCTTTTGCCCGTTCTTCCGCTTCCTGGGCTTGCTGCTGTGCGTCCACTAGCTGCGCTTCCATCACTCTCATTGCCTGCTCTCCCACGTCCCTGGCTTCCTGAAGCCTTTGGATGGAGGCAGCCTGGTCATTGAACAACATTGCCATGTGATTCAGCTTCTCTGAGTCCATCATCTCGTCCCATTCCTGAACTTTCAAAGTAGACATTTCTATTTCTCAACGGTGGGCTGCCGGAAAGTACGGATTAAAAATAGGATAGAGGGGGGGTAAATCTGCAATAGGAATGTAATGGGTACTGCATTGAAATCTTCCCATTGACGCGATATATCTTCTGGGGTAGAGACAGCTCTGCCTTTGCCATAGATAGGGTGTCTGTATATCCTCACCTGGTTCGGTCTCGTGTAGAATTTCAAGCCAAGATTCCCTGTGCTTCTTTGCTGGGTTGGCTTCATATATCTGCCTGGTCCGTCTTCTTCTAACTGGACCGATTACTCTCTCTTCTACCTCTCACTCAACTTCTCTTCTGTGCTCTTCCTCGTAGATCTCTCTCAGCCCTCTTTCATTGGAGCCGTCAATCAACCTCTGGAGCAGGCGCTCTGTGTCCGCTTGTGCCTCTTCCTCGGTGGGGTACCGGAGAGGTTCTAGGTCATCGAAGAAGAAATGGAACCCCTGGTATCTGGGGGGGTCTGCTGGAGCTTCTTGTTGCAGCGACTGCGAGCAGGAGCAGGGTGCTGATGAAGGAGAAACAACTTCGACACTGAAGTTGGGCGGTGTTGATACGTCTGACATGCTCTCTTCTGCATTCTCTGTCTTCACGATGGTTCTGTCCGAAGGCCCAGTTCGAACACCGCCTAAGACCCTCCTTGCTAGAAAACCAGACACTACCAAGTATTAGCACTAATCGATAAAGCACTGTACCGGCTAGTGAGGATAAACATCAGATGGGAGTGCGTACTTCTTTATGCCTTGCAAGGGGTTGATGTGGAGAACCTTCTGTGCATCCTTCTCTTCAGATCGCAGCGATGGTGGCAACGTCGGGGCGAGGCTGTGATCTTGGTTATAATGTTGCGACCGAACTTGAGTCGCACGTACAAAGCAAAAACAGAGGAAGAAGTGTTAATGCGATGAGAACTAATCCCTCAAGTGTAACTCAAGAGAGTAGTGGAGAGTTGGCCAGCCCTTGTAAGTATGAAGGGATAACCAAGATGGGGAACCATCGAGGTTAGTGCCTGAGTTTATATAGCATAGGTATGTATGTACATGTTTGGCACTTGGTCTGTGCGTAAATACGAGAAAGGAAAGAGAGCGATAAGAGAACATAACGCTATTGGTGGGCATAAGGGTATGGGCATAGGGTGTACGCATAAGTGTTGTGACATCATCGTGATGTCATAGGGTCTAGCCCATGATGTCATAAAGAACTGTCTAGGTTCAGTCTAGAATGGAACAATGGCTGTGAGGGCTAGACTTGGTCTAGTCTTTGCACAGGTTCGAAGTCTGAAAGATAAGATAGTCAGATCTCGGATTTATCCGAGATAAGATAGTCGGATCTCAGATTTATCTGAGATAAGATAAGATCTCTGGAACTTGCCAGATAAGATAAGATAAAAGATTAGATAAGAAAGTCAAAGGAAAAACATTGAAGTCCATTAAGATGTGTGGGCAAATACCTGTGCCCATTTCAGGTAAAGATTGTGAAGTCCTTGTGTTGGTCGACGAGATTGAAGATGAGGGGGAGGGGGTAGGCATTCTTTATTGTATGTTGGTTTACATATCAATAGTCTTGGCAGGGGTGTAGTTTGCCATCCTTTTTATCGACGAAGAAGAACAGGGAGGCTTGTTGAGATTTACTAGGCTGGATTTTGCTGTTCTTAAGGTGTTCGTCTATGAATTCTCTGCAAACTTTTGTCTCCATGGGGTTGAGCGGGTATGCTTTTGCTTGTCTTGGGGAAAATGTGTCCTGGAGATCTATTCGATGGTTGTATGGATGGGATAGGGGTAGTGTGTTGGCTGCTTCCTTGCTGAATACTGATTTGTACTTGTTGAACTTTTCCAGGAGTTCCAATCTGATCTTGCCTGATTCTTGGGCTATTGTGGTGCTGAGCATGGTTCTTCTGAGGTGCTCGTGTATGTTTTCTGGGTCGACATTGTTGTATCATCAGATGTACTGTTGTTCTAATGAGTTTGCTTTGTTTGGGATTGTCAGAGTGTTGTGTTCCCAATCTATAGTTGGGTTAATCTATCAAAGCCAGTTCATACCCAGTATGACATCATATTTATTGCTTTCGAGGATGAGGAAGTGATGCTGCGTGGTCGAAGTGTTGGTTGTTACATCTAGGGTTGTTTGATGACATATGGTCCCTTGTTTATTTGTGGTGCCATCAGCATTGATTGCATGCCATGGTCATTTGAGCAGGATTTTCAGAAACCCATGCTTGATGGCGAAACTTCTACTGATGAAGTTTTCTGTTGCTCCACAATCTACCAAAGTGGTTAGATGTACAATGGTTTCCCTCTCTGAGACATTGATTGAAATGGGAATGGTCATAGATTTTGATTCCAAGGATATTAATACAGAGAGGTACTCATCTAGAGAATCAGACATTGTCTCTGATTCTCGATCTAAAAACCCTCCTTGAGTGGGATGGGTTCTTCTTTGGCAGATGTGGTGAGGTGGGCCATGTTTTCTTCTTCATTGAAGACTTCTTGTAGAACGTGTAGGACTTCATCCTTTTTGGCGCATTTGCTACTGGTGATTTCCCGGATATAGTCTGCAACTTCGTTGGGTTCCTTGATTTCTGTTACATGCACTTGTTCCTTTCTGGGCATGTGGAGAAGTGGCTTGTTTCAGTTACTGGTGCTGGGATTTCTGTTTCTGGAATAGCTGGGGTGGTTTCAGCTAGAGCATCCGGTCTTATGGCAGATGAAGCATCGGCCTTCTTTCATATGCCTAGCCCTTTCTAGAGGGATGAGGTGTACTGTGTCAATGTCCATTGCATTTGGATCCCTCCTGGGGGTGATGTAGTGTCTTTCCTTGATATCCCTGGCACATTCCATAGTGCAGAAGGTTTCTCTTGCTCAGTTGATCCAATCTTCTGGGTTTTTGGGCTCCTTACCTGAGTAGGTGATGCACTCCATGATATTGGGGTGGAGGCCAGAGGCCAGAATTTCACATTGAGTGCCTTCTGAGATGTCTTTGGCATGGGCTGTGAGGAGCCAGAATTTGGAAATGAATGACTCAAGTTGTTCTAGAGTCAGGGATCGGACCAAAGCCATGGTGAGCTTTCTGAGCTCCCATTGTGCTTTCTTTTCTCTGTCTTTGGAGTAAAAGATGGCTCTGAGTTCTTTGATGAACTCTTCCCAGGTTTGTTTTGCAGCAGGGATGGTACCTGTAGCGATCCACTCATAATATGATTCAGCAAAAGCCAAACCAAGTCCCTTGCTCATTTTGTTGAGCGCAGTCGCAATTTTCACGTCTTCTGCATACATGCCTTCATTCATGTTATAGTAGGCTGTTATTGCTGACGTCCACCATTTGGCATGCTCCAGGCTCCCACTAAAGTCATCAGGGAGGCCGGCTTTGAGTTCCAATTGTTTACTAGTTCTGGAAGTGGACATCTCAATGTCAGGTTCTGGGGAGATAGGTGGGAGGGGGGATGCAATGTGAAGTTTCCCTTGGTTCGTAGATCTGGTGCGAGGGCAAGTGGGGAATGATAATGGGGTGTGTGGTGGAAGATGGGAAGTGGATGGGGTGGGTGTGGCAGGTAATGATGTGAGTAGATACCAATCTGGTAAATAACGACCTTGCTCTTGTAGCAATCATTTTCCTAGGCCAATAGAGAGGGTTCCCTCATCTATTTTCTGGCAAATCTGATCCTTAGATAGTGCAAGGGTAGCAGATGTCTTGTGGTGAAAGGAAGTAGGGGCAACTTCTCTTTCAATATAAACCTCAAGCTCATCTGAGCTACTCTCAGTTTCTTCTTCACTGGTAGAGTCCGCTGTGGGATCTCTATATGGCCGATCCTCCTCTGAGGATGATGGTAATTGGTAGGACATGGTGGGCAATGGGCTTGATAGCAGATCGGTTAGGTTTATCTTGATCTTTTGTTATGCACAATGTCAAAGAGTGTGAGCTCAAGACAAGGGCATAGACAAATAACACAGATAGTACTGAGTCCTCTGGTTTGTATGCTTTCAAGCAGCAACAGCTTATCGAGCAAGGTCTGAGGTATAAGAAGTGGCTGTCCTTGGCTAGCGCACTCCAGAGAAGGTGATACTATGCAGTAGATTGCATAGATCAAGATGGGGAACTATTGTACATGGCTGCTAGTTTATATACTGGAGGGGGGAGTGGCTATGGATCTAGGAATAGCCTGGAAAGTGGGAGGAGTAGTCCATATTGAGAGGACACGAGGTGTCATGTCCCAAATGGGGAAATGAGCCAGATTGGCAAAGGAAGGTGAAGTCTAAAGTTAGAGATACAAAAGGGGAAACAGACCAAGATCGTGAGATAAGGTGTTGCCCATTTTGGGTCAACCAAGAATAGAAGTCTAAAGATAACTAGGATCAATGTCTGTAGTTAGCGATTGAAGATGACTATGTCATTGGTATACAAAATAATGAGAAAAGGGGTATCCTTCTCCATATGCTGGTCAAGCCTTCTCATGTGCATAGGAAAAACTGTATCAACTGAGTGAACAGGAACACAACCCTTACACTAACAGAGATGGAACAAACCCCACTACTAGACCTCATGTGAAGGAACCTCACTGAAACCCTTCATCTCCTACCCTCTACATCCCCACCACCCCTCCAAATGCCAACATCCAGGTACCCTCTTCTTCCACCCTTCCCTCAACCCCCCAGCAACCTCAGTGACACCAACAGCAGCAGAATATCCTCATATACCAGGCACCTCTCTCAGATGTATACAGAAGACTACGCAATGGACAAGTCTGCCAATCCTCCTGCTGGGAATGCAGAGACCGCACCCATCTATGCCAGCATTGCCCTCAATTCATCTGTCCCCATTGTCGGACCTCTGCTCTGGGTCACATCAGAGACCAATGTCCTCAATGCCCCCTACTGACGAGTCATACCTATGATGTCAACTCTGATTATGATCCTGCAGGCTACAGAGTCAATGTGGACTATGCCTGGGATTAATGTCAAGTGGGAACTCGATGCATATGAGGGAGGTAATGATATGGTTTTCCCAATCATGATGGGAAGGTTTGCAGAGCGCATGGAGAAGGACGCCCCTTTTCTTCTCATCCTCTATATGGATGACATCCTATTCATAGACCATTAACCATGGACATCGGTCCAGATTACTTTTCTGATTGTTAACTGAGTTGGCCCAAAATGGGCAAATACTTTATCTCACAAATTGGTCCATTTCTCCTTTTGTATTTCTAACTTTAGACTTTGATTTCCTTGGCCTTGATCTGTCGATCCAGTCCGCTCCCCTTAGAGATCTTCATTCACTTTCTCCTTCCGATAGAGCTAGCTACTTCCATACCCAATCTATTCCTAGATCCATAGCCACCTCACTTAGGGCATATAAACTAGCAGACATGTACCAGTAGATCCCCATCTTGATCTATGCAATCTATCACATAGTGTTACATGCAATGTTGAAGAGTGCAAGCTCGATGACAAGGGCATAGACAAATAATGCAGATAGTTCTGTGTCCTCTGGTTTGTATGCTTCCAAGCAGTGACGGCTCATCGAGCAAGACCCCTGAGTATAAAGCAAGGCTGGTCTTGTGTGGCACAAGCTAGAGAAGTTGGAACTATGCAATAGATTGCATAGATCAAGATGGGGAGCTACTGTACATGGCTGCTAGTTTATATATGAAGGGGAATGTGGCTATGGATCTAGGAATAGCCTTGAGAATGGGAGGAGCAGTCCATACTGAGCAGATGCAAGGTGACAAGTCCCAAATGGGGAAATGAGCTGGATTGGTGAGAGAAGGTGAAGTCTAAAGTTAGAGATATAAAAGGGGAAACAGACTGAGATAGTGAGATAAGATGTTGCCTATTTTGGGTCAACTGAAAATAGAAGTCTAAAGATAACTAGGGCTGATATCCATAGTTAGTAATTGAACATGACAATGTCGTCAGTGTAAGGGATGATAAGGAAAGGGGCCTCTTCCTCCATGCGTCAGTTCATCCTTCCCAAGTACATGGGAAAAAACTGTATCACATAGTATCATCTTCTCTGGTGTGTGCTAGCCAAGGACGGCTGCATTTTATACTTCAGACCTTGCTAAATAAGCCATTGCTGCTTGGAAGTGTACAAACCAGAGGACTTAGTACTATCTGCATTATTTGTCTACATCCTTGTCTCTAGCTTGCACTTGAGACATCATGCATAACACCATGCTTATATCCCCCACTTGAAACTACCTTTCTCCCCACCCTCGAAGAATGAATGACTACTCTAACAAAAGCCAGGAACGAGGCACTAGCTGCCCATCAGAAGGCACAGCAACTAATGAAGGGACACATCAGAAGTTGCTTCTCCCCCTGAAAACCAGAAGAGAAGGTCTGGTTGGAAAATCAGAACTTCCAACTAAAAGATCGAAACCGAAAATTATCCCCCCAACATGAGGGCCCATTTTGTTACGCTGCGATCGGGTAGATCGAGAGCGTAGCCCTTGAGTGGAGCAGAAACACGAGAGGGGTGAAGTATATCGACAGAAAGTTGACCAGAGATGACGAAGTCAATTATGACAATGTCCAGAGAGATGTCGACAGAGAGTCGACCAAAGGTGACAGAGTCGATTACGACAACGTCCAGAGAGATGTTGATGAAGAGTCGACCAGAGGTGACAAAGTTGATGACGACGACGTCCAGAGGGTGACCTAGCTGACGAAGAGTCGACGGAGGATCCGAGAGAGCTTCCCTAGGCCAGAGGCTTTTGGGTGAAATGAGGATCGCACCAGAAGAGAACAGTGGAGAGCAAGTGTTGTATTTGAGGTGCTCAAAGTACAAGGGAGAAACAAGCTAAGGTATGTAGGTGACGATAGGAAGTCTTATATACGAAGTGAGTTGCCATTGAGGGCAGGCTCTACGAGTATAGAAAAGGAAGTAACCAATAAGATAAAGATTGTACGATGTGGTGGCGTTGGACAATGAGTAAGCGAAAATGACCGTCAAGGGACGCGTCATCTGAAGATTATGGAAGGCGGTGTTCATCAAAGAGGGATGACACTGTAAGTGAAGATCAGTCAAGTTATGTGAGGAAAACGTATGAGACGTTAGGCCGAGAGCAATGAGGAAGTCTGAAGAGGCTTTGGCCGAAAGGAAATAAGTCTGATTGTAAAAGTAAACAAGAGTAAACATAGAGAATTGTAACACATTTGAGATCACCCAAGTCCTTTCCCCTATTGCTTACTGCCTTAAACTCCCTCCTTCGTGGAAGATACATGATGTCTTTCATGCCTCTCTCCTCTCCTTGTACAAAGAAACTGCTGAACATGGTCCAAACTTCCTATCACCACTGCCTAAAATTATAGACAATGAAGAAGAATATGAAGTGGACCATATCAAGGCACACAAGAAGGTCTGCAATCAGTGGCATTATCTTGTGGGATGGAAGGGCTATCCATCGTCAGAAAACACCTAAGAATCCCTTGGGAATCTTCAACATGCACAGACCACTCTTAACAAGTATAAATGACGACACTCCCACTGATGTTGTCCTCCAACGCCCTCATTTGCCTTCACACCTTCATCATCCTTGTCTTCACTACCCTTCTCATTGTATTGCTCCTCAACTTCGTCCTCTACCCCCATCCACACAGTCATCATCTTTAGCTGACATGTTCTCTCTGCAAGTCCACATCCCCCCTTGTCTATCCACTCATCATATCTATCCCTCCCTTCTTTCTGAAGATCACCATCTCCTCTTCTTCACTTCCATTCTTGAATGCCCCTCTACCCTCACCCACATCGAACATCATCCCCTCTTCTATGACAATGAAATGTTGATTGGACTGGTGCAGATATACCATGGTGCAGTCTCCTCTGACCTTCTTGTCGAGCACAATACCCTTCCCACCACCCCTACCACTACTATCCTTCACTCCTCCCTACATCACCTGGGCCAATGAGTCCTCCATCTCCTTGATCACCATGACTTCAGATTAGTCATCACTTCCATTGATCCTCCTGCTCTTTCCTGCCCCTTTTGTGCCATCCTGTGCACCCTTACTCAAGAACAGATAGATGAGTATGCAGAGGCTGACCTGCACCTCGAATGCCCCCTCCCTGTCCCAGAACCTCACCCCCATTCCCCTTCCATAGTCATAGCACCTAACATCCACACCATTGGCGAAGTAACTACTGAACCTCTCTATGAAGGCCACAGCTTATCCTCCCCTACTCAAGTGATTCCACTCGAGTATTTTCACATCCACCTCCTAATGGACACAATCCTGGGCCTTCACTCTGTCCTAGAGGATGTCCAGTGTTTTCAATGTAGAGATTCTAGGCATTATTGAGTCAACTACCCACTTTATAGGTGCTCACATTGTCATCAGGTTGCCCCAGGCCATAAGAAGTACCATTGTCTCCCCTTCCAATGTTTCTATTGCCAGCAATAGGGTCATAACACTTGCTGATGCCACTGTTGACTCTGTGCTAAATGCAATTAGCCAGTGTAATGATTTTTTAATCTTATTGTTCCTCTTATCTTATCACAGCAATATCCACGTTATCTTATCTTATCTTATCTTATCAGATAACAGACTTGTTGTTTGCAATGACACTTCAGACTTTGCACCTGTGCAGTACTCTAGCTTGGTCTAGATCTCACAGTCTTTAGTATGTTCCCAAACATTCCTTAATGTTCTTTATGACATTATCATAACATCACACTTATGAACCTGCCCTTGGCCCATAGCTAATGGCATATCATGCGCTTATCTATTTACCCTATGCCCATGCACTGCCAACAGATCTTACATCCAATGGCATTACTTATGCTTATCTTTATGAATCCTAACTACAAACATGTACATACAGTAATGACAATATATAAGCCAGGGGACACTGAGAATTGCTCCTCAGTTTAGTCCACTTGGTTCTTCTCCTAGAACTTCAACGTCTACGCTCAGTCCCTCCCCTAGTCTTTAAGTAGATGACCTAGAATCCTAGTTCAGTTCTAGTGTTGCTTCAGCCAGGGCATATCTATGACAACTGTCCTCACAAATGTGAGGATGTGTCCAGCCCTCCCCCTTCACCATCGCCACCCTCTTGAACATTTGAGGGACTTCCTTAGGCTTGATCTGGTGTCTCAAGCATACATGGAAGGTAATGTTATAATTCACACTGCTGGTTGTGCTCACTACTTTACCTTGTCTATGTTCTGCCCTCCTTTCTCTGACTTCACTCACCAGTTCTTCCTTGCTCATCAAGACAATTACTTTGATAATGTAAACACTTCTTTTTCCTTGTATGATATTTCCAATTACTTTGACATCTGATGGCCATTGTTTCATCTCACTTCTCTTCTTTCTGATCTTTCTGATTGATTGTTGTCAATGGACAGCCACATCTCCTTGGTACTTCTCTCATAGTACCTCATAGTTCCAACTCCCATAAATACCACCTGGCTGCAATTGTAACCTTAGCTGGTTCTGTGCAACCAAACATTGTTTCTAGCCTCTCACTCTAAAGTCACTGTTTGGATGCCAGCCTCATTGATGATATGGTTTTTCCCATCTCTATGGAAAGGATGGACATGCACATGGTAGAGAACATCCCTTTCATTATCGTTCCTTATACAGATGACATAGTCATCTCTTTCGATTACTAACTATGGACACTTGGTCCTAGTTATCTTTAGAACTCTATTTTCAGTTGACCCAAAATGGGCAACACTCTATCTCACAATCTCAGTCTGTTTCTTCTTTTGTACTTCTAACTTTAGACTTCACTTTCTCTCACCAATCCAGCTCATTTCTCCATTTGGGACTTGCCATCTCACATCCATCCAATATGGACTGCTCCTCCCATTCTCAAGGCTATTCCTAGATCCATAGTCACATTCCCCTTTGTATATAAACTAGCAGCCATGTACAGTAGCTTCCCATCTTAATCTACGCAATCTATTGCATAGTTCCAACTTCTCTAGCTTGTGCCACACAAGACCAGCCTTGCTTTATACTCAGGGGTCTTGCTTGATAAGCCATTGCTGCTTGGAAGCATTCAAACCAGAGGACACAGAACTATCTGCATTATTTGTCTATGCCCTTGTCATTGAGCTCACACTCTTTGACATTGCATGTAACACTATGTGATAGATTGCATAGATCAAGATGGGGATCTACTGATACATGTCTGCTAGTTTATATACTCTAAGTAAGGTGGCTATGGATCTGCCAAGACTATCACTATGTAAACCAACATATGATAAAGAACACCTACCCCCTTCCCCTCATCTCCAATCTTGTTGATCAACTCAAGGATTCGAAGATCTTTACAAAGATGGATGTCTGATGGGGATATAACAATGTTCTCATCCACCCCAGCAATCAGTGGAAGGCTGCCTTCATCACCCCTTTCAGTCTCTTTGAACCCACTATCATGTTCTTCAGGTTGTGCAACTCTCCTGCCACATTCCAGGCATACATGAACAATGCCTTTGCCAACTTCATTGCTGAAGGATGGCTGATTATCTATATGGACGATCTTCTGATCCATTCAGCCACCCAGGCCAAACACAACAAAAGAACTAGACGTGTCCTTCAACAGATGGTCGAACAAAAGCTTTATCTAAAGCTCTCGAAGTGCTTCTTCAACCAGAAAGAAGTGGAATATCTAAGAATGGTTATCAAAGAAGAACAAGTCTGCATAGATCCTGGCAAATTGGACACCATCAAAGACTGAAAATCCCCCACTTGTGTCAAACAAGTCCAATCTTTCTTTGGCTTCTGTAACTTCTACAGGAAGTTTATAGCCAACTTCTCAGAAATCACCTGCCCCCTCATTGACACCACCAAGAAAAATCAGACCTTTTCTTGGAGAATACTACTGGAAAAAGCATTTTGAAAACTCCAAAAACTCTTTCTATCCCAACCCATACTAAGAATGCTGAATATCAACTTCCCATTCTTCATAATGACCGATGCCTCCCTCACTGCCACAAAGGGAGTTCTAATGCAGAAAGACAGAAATGGAGATCTCCACCCCTGTGCCTACAGATCGTCTTCCCTCTCCCCAGCTGAGTGGAATTATGACATCTATGACAAAGAACTCCTAGGAGTTATCCTTGCCCTAGAAGATTGGCGACACTACCTTCAAGGAACCCCACACCAAGTATCAATCCTCACAGATCATAAAAACCTCCTGTACTTCAAGGAGCCCAGGAAACTGTCCCACTGCCATGCAAGATGGGAACTATTCCTCCAAGACTTTGACCTGGGATTCACCCATGTCCCAGAAAAAGACATGGGACCAGCGGATGCCCTATCAAGAAAGAACGACATAGACATCTCCGCTGACAACACAGACATCACCCTACTCCCTGACAACCTCTTTATTAGAGCAATTGATGTAGCCCTGGCAGAAAAAATCTCTGCATCCACCCCCTCCGACCCCCTCATTATCACAGCCATAGAGAAAATGGCAAATGAAGAATCACTCTTCCCACAGGCTTGGCCTGAAGATTGGACCTTCTTGGACAACAAACTCTATTTTCAGGAACAACTCTACGTGCCGGAAGATCAACGATTGGATCTGGTCCAATTAATCCATGAATCTCCTGCCAAAGGACATGCCAGACACTTCCAATTATTGGACCTCCTATCCCATGACTTTTGGTGGCCCAGACTCTCCACCTTTGTCAGACGATTCCTGAAGGGATGTGCAGTTTGCCAGGCCCACAAGGTCAATATCCATCCCACCTCCCTGGCACTTTTCCCTATTCCATCCACAGCAGACTGCCCCTTCTTCATAATCTCAGTAGATCTCATCATGGCCCTTCCAGAATCTGGTGGATTTGACTCTGTCATGGTCGTGGTCGACCATGGCCTTAGTAAGGGGGTAATTTTCACCCCTTGTAAAAAAGACATCTCTGCAGAAGGAGTAGTCCAACTATTCCTATCCCACGTCTTCCCCCGATTCGGCCTTCACAACAAATGTATCAGCGACCGTGGCCCACAATTTGCATCTGCTTTCACACAAGAACTCACACGACTCCTGAAATACAATGTTGTATTGTCCATGGCCTATCATCCCCAGACAGATGGAGCCATGGAACAAGTCAACCAGGAACTCAAAACCTACCTCAGAATCTTTTGTGAAGGACAGCCTAAGAAATGGCACTCTCTACTTCCAATGGCCAAATTCCACCACAACTCTTCCCATCATTCTACCAGCAAACACACCCCTTTCTTCCTTATAATGGGATACAAATCAAGAGCATACCTCAAAATCGGTCAAACCTTCATCCTGGCAGTCAAGAATAGACTATCTGAACTGGACACAGCATGCTCAGAAGCACTAGCAGCCCGAAAGTTAGCCACTGATGTCATGAGAAAACAAATCTGCAGCTCACACCACATGTGGAAACCAGGTGACCAAGTATGGTTAGAAGGAAAGAACCTTCACACCCCTTACCCAAACCAGAAACTGGCTCCAAAACAGAAAGGACCCTTTGAGATCATCAAGGTACTATCCCCTATCACGTACCAATTACACCTCCCCCCTACCTGGAAGATGCACAACATCTTCCACACCTCTCTCCTCACCCCCTACATCGAGACTATGGAACATGGACCAAACTATAAATGGCCACCCCCAGACCTGATTGCCAGGGAAGAACAATATGAATTGGAACAGATCGTCGCACACCGCAGCAATAAGAAAAGATCATACCTTGTCAAATGGAAAGGATATCCGTCCTCCAAAAATACCTGGAAACCAGAAAACAACCTAATTGGGCTCCCCCTCCTCAAAGCCTATAAAATTAGAAGAAAACTGTAGGAAACAGCCAACCACCAAGAAAGCTATAAGAACCGCCATGTCCATCCCCACCACCACCAGCACCACCTCTTCCTCTAACATCATCCATGCCGACCTCCCCATCCCCAATGAAGAACTACCCCCTTACCCCACTGTAACCAATGACAACCTCTCAGATTATGAATACCTGGAACCCCGCCCCTTCCTCACCTTCCAACTATTCCCCATTGTGTCCATACTCTCCCTCTTTGCCACCATCATCAAGGATGCAAACATCAACAACGCCTTCGAGGATATCCTCAACTTCTCCACCTCGGTCACCCTTTACCGACTGGTGGACACCTACCTCAGATACATGGGACTTCATTCCTACATCACAGATTCTCTCCATCCATGACGATATTCCCCCTTCCTATTTGAACATATATTGGCAATATGGGACGGACTTCTCCACTCTCTATGGGACCTTGGCTTCCTCGATATTGTCTGACAGCTCCCCACCAACCTCCTTTACCCCATCATCAGGCAGTTCGTCATTGCACTCCCACAGCATGGCCACAATGAGTGGATCAGACTCCACTCCAACTTCCCCGACATCACAGCTTTTGCAAGAGTTGCTCGACTGGGTGAACAGGGACATAACCCTTATGCTAACGGAGATGGAACAGACCCTGCTACTAGAACTAACACAGAGGAACCTAACCAACGACCTCGCTTACCCACCCCCTATATTCCTGCCATCCCTCCAAATGCCAATACCTGGGTATCCCATCCCACCCTTTCCCCAACCCCCCAGCGACCTCAGCAATGCAGACAGCAATGGTCTGTCCCCATATACTCGATGCCTCTCTCAAATGTATATGGATGATTATGCAATGGACGAACCTGACAACCCCCCTGCTGGGAATGTGGAGAATGAACCCACTTATGCAGGCACTGCCCTCAGTTCATCTGTCCCCATTGTCAGACCACTGCTCCAAGTCACATCAGAGACCAATGTCCTCAATGCCCCCTACCAATGAGTCATTCCTATGATGTCGATTCTGACTATGACCCCACAGAGTATGGAGTCAACGCTGACTATGCATGGGATTAATGTCAAGTGGGAACTCAACAGCTACAATGGGGGTAATAATATGGTTTTTCCCATCTCTATGAAAAGAATGGACACACACATGATAAAGGACATCCCTTTCATTATTGTTCCTTACACAGATGACATAGTCATCTCTTTCAATTATAACTATGGACACTCGGTCCTAGTTATCTTTAGAACTCTATTTTCAGTTGACCCAAAATGGGCAACACTCTATCTCACAATCTCGGTCCATTTCTCCTTTTGTACTTCTAACTTTAGACTTCACTTTCTCTTGTTAATCTGGCTCATTTCCCCATTTGGGACTTGCCACCTCGCATCCACCCGATATGGACTGCTCCTCCCATTCTTGAGGCTATTCCTAGATCCATAGCCACATTCCCCTTCATATATAAACTAGCAGCCATATACAGTATGATACGGTTTTAGACACGGTCTTTCCCATGACCATCAGGAGATACAATGAGGACTTAGAACTGGAGGAACTGGTAGTAATCCCCTATACAGACAACATCCTCATCTGCCCCCTTAACCGAGATCAGCGCTTCTAGAAAGTGTACTATATTCAGAAAACCCAAAAGCGGTCTGTACCACTTCTGTACTTGTACTTATCTGCTGCCTCATGTTGATGAGGGCTATGTCTTCCATTCCATCCTATTCTTGTTATCTACAGACAGCCCCTCCACTTCCGGGTCCACAGCCCCTCTTCCATAAGTATAAATACCTGGCTGCATGTACCGTAACTCTCCAGCTAGATCTATGCTTAACAAGCCTATTTCTTGTCAAGGGATCCCTCCAGTGTGAGATGGAGATTCTCTTTAACCCAGACTCACGCTCTACCGTGTCTTCGAGCTACACTTGAGTGCTCGCTGATCTTGTGCAAGGAAACTCTAGCGTTCCCCATACAAGTATCCTTATTGCACCCAACCTTGTTGGTCTGACTGCACCCGGTTCTGTCGGTCAGGCGTCGGTCAGGTGTTGGTCAGGATTGAGCAACACTCATCCTCCTGATACTTGTAACAAAAGATCTAGCTGAAACCTTCGACCTTGCTACCACACACCGTCGCCCACCATTTCCTATCAACTCCCCCCGTCCTCTGACGAGGACCGATCGTACAGAGATCCTAGGACGGACTCTGCCTCATCTGAGGAAGAAAGTAGCTCCAACGAGATCGAACTACAACATGAACAAGAATTGCCCACCATTGCTGCACCAACAATCTCACCAGACCAGATCATCCAGTGATTAGACAAAGGTGTCATCTCAACTGGATTAGCAAAACGACTCCTTGAGAAACAAGGAAGACATCTCCCAGATTGATATCTCCTAGACCCTGCTACCCCTCAACCCTCATCTACTCAACTTCCCTCCCAACCATCCGGCTTCCCCGCCCGCCCCCACAAAGAATCTACCAGCCAAGGAAGATTCCACATCCCATCTCCTCTCCCTCCCCCCAACCCAGATATCAAAATGACCGACTCATGAGCACGTACTAGCAAGCTCAAAGCAGGCCTCCCTGATGACTTCAGTGGAAAGCCAGAACATGCCAAATGGTGGACAGTGGCCATGACGGCCTACTATGAAATGAACCCAGGCATCTATATGGAAGATGCAAAGATCACTACTGCTCTAAATAAAATGAGCAAGGGGCTAGGACTATCGTTTGCAGAATCCTACTATGAACAAATGATGGCAAAAACGATCCCAGTGGATCAACAAAATTGGACTTCTTTCGTCAAGGAAGTATGAGACACCTTCTTCTCAAAGGATGGAGAAAAAGAGGCACAAAGAGAACTCAGGAAGTTAGCCATGCCTGCTAACCGACACCCTACCCTTGAACAATTGGAGCATTTTATCTCCCAATATCGACTTCTTGTAGCCAGTGCAAAAGATGTCTCCGAAGGAACTAAGTGCGAAATTATCACAGCAGGACTCCATCCAGATCTGATGGAATGCATCACCTTCTCCGGAAAGGAACCAGAAACTCCAGATGCATGGATCGACCACACCAGGAAAACCTTCAGAGCAATCCAAAGAGCAAAAGATATCAGAGAAAGAAAATATATCGCTCCAGGAAGAACCAAAGATCCCAACGCAATGGATGTTGACGCAATCCAATTATCCTCCACAGAATGAGCATGCCATATGCACGAAAACAGATGCTTTATCTGTCACAAAGTCGGATGCAACACCAGGAATCATCCTAATCACCCTCATCCAAACCAACAAAAACTGCTCCCTCGAATCCCTCGAAAAGAACTGACCTGCACTACTGAAACAACGGAAAAAGATGAGATAGACGAATACGTAAGGGAATTAAAAGGGAAGAAAGGGGTAAAGAAGGACAAAGTCCTTAGAGTGCTAAAAGAATGCTTCGCAGACGAAGAAGAAACAATCGCCCATCTCTCCACCCAGGGTTTTTAGGAAGGGAACCTGCCACAGCGTCAGGAACCCCAGAATATCTCTCTGTACTTGTATCTTCCAAACAAAGATCAATAACCATCCCTATTTCAATCAACGTTCCAGAGAGAGAAACTGCTGAAATAGTAGAAGCCCTTGTGGATTGTGGAGTGACCGGAAACTTCATCAGCAAAAGGATCACCAGGAAATTCTCCTTCCCCCTTATCCCACTCAAAAAACCTTGGCAAGCCATCAACGCTGATGGGACCACCAACACCAAGGGAGTGATCAGATATCAAACCACCCTAGACGTCACCACAGACAAAGTCCCCACTCGACACCAATTCCTGGTGTTAGGAAGTGAAAAACATGATGTAATCCTTGGAATGAACTAGCTGAAGAGGATTAACCCAACGATCAATTGGGCAACCAATACCCTCTCCATACCTAAACAACCAGATACCCTCGAACAAAGATACCTGTTACGATATCTTGACACTGATAGCGAGAACATGATCGAAGAAATTAGGAAGACCATCCTTAGCACAACAATTGCCCAGGAAATCAGGAAGATCAGAGAAACACTTCCACCCAAATTCGCTTAGTACTCCTCTGTATTCTCTGAGGAGGCAGCGAACTCCCTACCACCCACCAGAACCCATGATCACCGGATTGACCTCCAAGAGACCTTCTCCCCCAGACGAGCCAAAGCTTACCCCCTAAACCCAACTGAGACCAAAGTATGTAAGGAATTTATCGACGAACACCTTCAAAACGGGAAGATACAACCAAGTAAATCCCCCCAAGCGTCCCCCTTCTTCTTTGTTCAGAAAAAAGGACGGAAGGCTCTGACCCTGTCAAGACTATTGGTACTTAAATTTGCATACCATCAAAAACACATATCCCCTTCCACTTATCGGTGATCTTATCGATAAACTCAAGGGATCGTCCATATTCACTAAAATGGATGTACAATGGGGGTATAACAATGTACAAATCCACCTGGACGACCGATGGAAGGCAGCCTTCATCACCCCATTTGGACTCTTCGAACCAACCATAATGTTCTTTGGGCTTTGCAACTCTCCCTCTACCTTCCAAGCATTTATGAACGATATCTTCGCCAACTATATCGCTGAGGGATGGCTAATCATTTATATGGATGATCTCCTGATCCATTCTGATAACCAAAAAGACCACGATAAACGGACTCAGAAAGTCCTACAACGAATGATCGACCAATGCCTATACCTCAAACTTTCGAAATGCTTCTTCAACCAGAAACGAGTGGAATACCTTGGAATGGTTATTGAGAAGGGATCGGTTCATATGGACCCAGGAAAACTAAATGCCATCAAGGAGTGGAAATCGCCCACCGGAATAAAGCAAGTATGATCATTCCTGGGTTTTTGTAATTTCTACCAGAAGTTCATCCCTAACTTCTCCCACGTCGCCCGACCACTCATTGATCTAACAAAAAAGACCTGTCTCTTTCTTTGGGGAACGGAACAAGAGAAGGCCTTCTGACACCTCCAGAAACTCTTCCTCGATCAACCTATCCTACAGATGCCCGATACAACCCACCTTTTTCGTCATGACTGACGCATCCCTCACTGCAACCGGTGGAGTCCTCATGCAGAAAGACTCAAACGGCGACCTCCACTCCTGCGCATATCGATCATCTACCCTCTCCCCCGCAGAAAGAAACTATGACATCTATGATAAGGAACTCCTTGGAGTTATCCTCACACTGGAAGAATGGCGACACTATCTTTAAGGGACTGAACACCAAGTCACGATCCTCACCGACCACAAAAACTTGTTGTACTTCAAGGAACCACGAAAGCTCTCGAGGCGTCATGCCCGATGGCAATTGTTCCTCCAAGATTTTGACCTGTCCTTCCATCATCTCCCAGGAACCTCTATGGGACCCACAGATGCATTGTCCCGCAAGGATGAAATAAATACCTCACAAGACAATACTAAGATCACCCTTCTCCCCGATGATCTCTTCATCAATGCAATCGATGTCACCCTCGCCCAGAAGATCACTCTTTCCTCCCCTTCCGATCCACTTGTCATCAAGGCATTAGATGCTATGGCATCAGAAGACACACTGTTCCCCCGCACGTCCCCCTCCGATTGGCAATTTATTGGTAACTGCCTCTACTTCCAAGGATGACTGTATATTCCCCCCGACCAGCACAACCCCCTGGTCTCCTCCATTCATTCTTCTCCTGCCAGTGGCCATAGCGGTCACCTCCGCCTCCTTGATCTCCTCTCTCGCGATTATTGGTGGCCGGGCATGTCCACCTTTGTCCGACGATTTGTTTGTGGATGCGCTGTCTGTCAGGCCAATAAGGTCAACACCCATCCCACCCTCCCCGCCCTCTCCCCTATTCCCCCCTTCTCTGCTCACCCCTTCTCCCTCGTCTCGGTTGATCTTATCTCTGGCCTCCCCCCCTCTGATGGCTTCGATTCAGTCATGGTCGTGGTCGACCATGGGCTTACTAAGGGGGTAATTCTCGCTCCTTGCACTAAGGACATTGAGGCAGCTGGAGTCGCTCAACTCTTTTTCACTAAAGTCTTCCTCCAATTCGGATTACATGACAAATGCATCTCCGATTGGGGACCACAATTTGCCTCTGCTTTCGCATTAGAACTCTCCTGCCTCCTACACTACAACGTCGCCCTCTCAACCACCTATCACCTCCAAACTGACAGAGCTACGGAACAAGTAAACCAGGAACTCGAAACCTACCTCCGCATCTTCTGTGAAGGAAGACCGGACAAATGGCACACATTCCTTCCTCTAGCCGAATTCCATCACAATTCCTCCCAACACTCCACCACCAAACACTCACCATTCTTCCTAATGATGGGATACGAACCACGAGCTTATCCACGAATCAGGCAAACCTTCATCCCTGCTCTAACTGACAGACTACAAACCTTAGATAAGGCCAGGGACGAAGCCCTAGCAGCCCGAAACCTTACTGCTCAGAGAATGAAGGACTGGATCAAATCAACTTTCAAACCGTGGAAGATCGGAGACCAAGTATGGCTCGAAGGGAGAAACCTTCACACCCCTTACCTGTCTAAGAAACTCGCCCCCAAAAGAGAAGGACCATTTACAATCACAAAAGTCTTATCTCCCATAACCTATGAACTCCGCCTTCCCCCCACCTGGAAGATGCACAACGTCTTCCATGCCTCCCTCCTATCTTCTTACGTGGAGATGTCGGAACATGGCCCAAACTATAATCGGCCACCACCTGACCTTATCGCAGGAGAAGAACAATATGAAGTGGAGCAGATAGTGGTGCATCGGGGATCAAAAAACCTGTCCTATCTGATCCGATGGAAAGGATACCCCTCATCTGAAAATACCTGGGAACCCGAACGAAATCTGATCAGAGCTAAAGCCCTCATACAGGCTTATAAGAAAAGACATCGACTCTAACCAACCAACCAACCCAGATAAAAAGATGTCCACCACCAGCTCTACTCCCTCATCCCCTGTCATTGTCCACAATGAGGAATATCCCATTGTCAAGGATCGTCGCACCCCTACCCCCATCCCGCTCCCATTCCTTGCATTCCAGGTCTTCCCAGTCGGAACCATCTTATCAATCTTCACCACTATCCTAGAGTCTGCCTCCACCAGCAATGCCCTCGAAGACATTCCCGACTTTGCCACTTCCATCACCCTCTACCGCCTCACCAACTCCTACCTTCGATATGTCGCCCTACAAAACTACGTCGTTGATCCAGACAACCACCGGATCTACTCCCCCCAGCTCTTCGAGCACGTCCTTACCATGCGAGACAGCTTCTTGTTCTCCCTCTGAGACCTTGGATTCCTTGACGTTGTCTGACAGATACCCCCAGTTTACCTCTACCCCATTGTTTGAAGCTTCGTCCAATCCCTCACCCAACCAGAAAGAGATGAATGGGCCTGCCTCCACTCTGCCCACCCCGAGATCGCAGATTTTGCGCAACCTGGAGGAGGCTCTAGAACGAGATATAACCCATATGCTGGAGGGGATGGAACAGACCCCAGCACTCACCCTCCTCCGATGCTGCCTAGCGACCAGATTTCTTCGGGGAGAATCCCCACCCCCACTCCCACAGCCGTCTCCACAAGTCAGGAGAATCGTAACCCTCTCCCTCGAAATGCCGGTACCGGTGTACCCTCTCGTACCCTCATATCTGGGGAGTCCCCTCAGTCAACACAGCGACCTCAGCGACACCGACAGCAACGGGGTCACACCATATACTGAACACCTCTCTCGGATGTACATGGCCAGGGGCATTCCAGAACTCAACACTCCCCCTGCTGGGAATGCGGAGACAGATCCCACCTCAGATGACACTGTCCTCAGCACATTTGCCCGCACTGCTCACACGCCGCCCCAGGTCATTCACCTGAGTCCTGCCCCCATTGACCCCTCCCTACTTTCCCTCGTGTCGATTTCGATTCCGACTACGACCCGCTGGATATGGGGTTAACGCAGATTATGCTTGGGACTGATGAGGACAATCAGTCATATGAAGGGGGTAATGATACGGTTTTAGATGCGGTCTTTCCCATGACCATCGGGAGATACAACGAGGACTTAGAACTGGAGGAACTGGTAGTAATCCCCTATACAGATGACATCCTCATCCACCCCCTTAACCGAGATCAGCGCTTCTAGAAAGTGTACTATATTCAGAAAACCCAAAAGCAGTCTGTACCACTTCTGTACTTTTACTTATCTGCTGCCTCATGTTGATGAGGGCTATGTCTTCCATTCCATTCTATTCTTGTTATCTACAGACAGCCCCTCCACTTCCGGGTCCACAGCCCCTCTTCCATAAGTATAAATACCTGGCTGCATGTACTGTAACTCTCCAGCTAGATCTATGCTTAACAAGCCTATTTCTTGCCAAGGGATCCCTCCAGTGTGAGACAGAGATTCTCTTTAACCCAGACTCATGCTCTACCGTGTCTTCGAGCTGCACTTGAGTGCTCGCTGATCTTGTGCAAGGAAACTCTAGCGTTCCCCATACAAGTATCCTTATTGCACCAACCTTGTTGGTCTGACTGCACCCGGTTCTGTCGGTCAGGCGTCGGTCAGGCGTCGGTCAGGATTGAGTAACACTCATCCTCCCAATACTTGTAACACAGTAGCTCCCCATCTTGATCTATGCAATCTATTGCATAGTTCCAACTTTTCTAGCTTGTGCCACACAAGACTGGCCTTGCTTTATACTCAGGGGTCTTGCTCGATAAGCCATCGCTGCTTGGAAGCATACAAACCAGAGGACACAGAACTATCTGTGTTATTTGTCTATGCCCTTGTCATCGAGCTCGCACTCTTCGACATCATGTGTAACAAACGATCTCCTTGTTGTCACCTCGCCATTTAGGTGACTGTCACCTTGTTGTCACCTTGCCGTCTAGGTGACTTTCACCTCATTGCTTGGGTGCCAGTCCCATCAACTCATCGTCATCTGCTGGTGCCAGTCCAGAGACTCCTCCTTGTCTAGATACAGTGTCTCTACATCACACTCAATATCTTATCACCTCTGAAAATGCTGAAAATGCTGTTCAAGTGACCAAAACACTCACCAACATCATCAACCAACCCCTTTCTGCCAGTACAGTTCATCTTCATTTGAGGAAAGCTGGTATGAAAGCTGTGGTCAAGTCCAAACAACCTCTTCTCTCTGCTAGACATCACAAGACTCATTTGGATTTTGCTTATGCCCATAAAGATTGAACTATAAATGATTGAAAGAGAGTAATATGGTCTGATGAGACCAAAATCAATTGCCTAGAATCAGATGAACGCAAATGGGCTTGGAAAAAGGCAGGTGATGGGCTTAGTGATAGGCTTGTAGATGAAACCCTCAAGTTTGAAGGAGGTTTTCTAATAATGTGGGGCTGTATGGCTTAGAATGGAGTTGGCTTTGCCACTAAGGTTGATGGTAGGATGGATGGGGACCTCTATCTTCAGATTTTACAGAATGAACTTCAGCAAACCCTGGAGTATTATGGTCTTTTTCCTCCTGATATCATCTTTCAACTAGACAATGATTCCAAGCATATCTGCAAAAAGGTCAAGGAATGGCTAGAGGAGCAGGAATTCAAGACTATGGTTTGGCCTGCACAGTCTCCTGACCTAAATCCTACTAAACATCTCTGGGGTTGGCTGAAAAGAAGACTTGCAGAGCATGAAAACCCTCCTAATGAAATTCATAAATTATGGGAAAGAGTTCAAGTGGAATGGGATAGGATACCAGTTGAGGAATGCAGGAAATTGATTGAGAGCATGCCTAGGAGGGTTCAGGCAGTGCTTAAAGCAAAAGGGGGCTATACCAAGTACTGAAAATATCCAAATATCCTATTTGATTCAAAAGCTCAAAAGCTCTTTCCATGATATTACTGTTTTGAATCAATCATATCTTCATAGTGTGTGAACCAAATCACATGACATAAGGGGCGATTTTATAGCCAGGAGTATGTACTATTTATAACTCCACCAAAGCTAATTGAAATTCCCACACTGTCTGGTAATATGTTTAACACATTGCAATTTAGGCCAATATGGAAAGGATTTTTGAGGTCACTGTACAAGCATCCCTGCTAGGTATAGTTGAATACTAGTCTCTTTAGACTTCAGCTGAGCATATCTGCTAGCCCTTAGTCTAGCATTCTGACAACCACTAGATGAATTGCAGGAGGAGGCAAGGTAAGGTTGATATTGGATAAAAAGGATGCTGATGAGGCAGCAAAGGTCCTTGGACAAGGCTAGGGGTGTAGAGGATTTGGGGTAGCCAAAACTGGTAGAGGGCAGGTCGATAGCAATGGATCAGCATCACTTGACACTGCACTAAGAATATATACACTCAGGCCCACCTACAAAGAGAATGTACATATGTTCCTCATAGGAACATCCTCCAGCAATGCAGCAGTGTTTGTGGCACATATGCTGCTGGCACCTGCACCCAACATGGATTACTATACAGCCATGAGAGATGTAGTGCCCACCAGCACCTAGAGTAGTGTGATGGTTGTTGCTGGACAGTGGAGCAGTTTGAAAGGATGCAGCTGAATAGAGTTGTCAGGGTGCTGAAAATCAGCTAGCAGTGAGCATAACATACCTTGATCAATCACAGGGGAAGTCGCAGGAGACAACTTGAATGACCTGCTAAGGCCATCTGCCTAGTAGAACCACTTTGGTTGGCATGTGTTACACTGTAGATAGCATCAGTTATCAACCAGAGTGAGCAACCACAATGCCAAGTGGCACCTTACCAAATAAAAAGACCTGCCAGCATTATATAGATTGGATGCTACAACAACACATAGTGGAATATCAGCACCACAAGGAGCACAACATGTGGCAGCATATGAGAGAGGAACATAAGTCATCAAGGTGGAGGTGGCAGCTATGGCAAAGGTTTCAAGGGTAGGCAGATATTTTGAACAAAGGAAATTAATGACAAGACTGAAAAAAAGGGGGGAATGTTAGTCTATTGCACACGGGGACACTAGGAGAGCATATGTACCACAAGAGTGAGACAAAAAATGCATACATGGTGAACATGAATGGTGGAGGACTTCAGCTGAAGCTGAGGGCAAAATGGGTGGGAAAAAGCCTGCATAGGGATTGAATACAGTATGCCTTGTTAAATGTGGACAAAGTGGAGTTGCAAGCATAAGGGCATGTAATAGAGGTGAGAGAACATGAGCATTGGCACACTTGGCCACTGAAAGGAATACTGAGTAGGAATGGTGTCATTGTGGCAGAAATGGCAAGGGGAGGAGTCAAGGAGATGCTGTTGTGGGACACCAAGCATCAAGAGTGGCACTTGCAGGCCACACACACTGAACTAAATGTTTCATAGCCTGTAACTCTATGCTTACTAATTAGGCTGAGGCATTGGGTCTTACTTCCTGTGCCTGCCTATGCCTGTGGCAGTGCCCCAATACATCACCAAAGAGGGGTGTGACAATTCCCTTGTTACGATTCTCTGTGTTTGTCCTTGTTTGTTTTTATGATCAGACTTATTTCTTTTCAGCCAAAGACTCTTTGGACTTCCTCATCACCTTCGGCCTTACGTCTCGTATGTTTCCCTCATGTGACTCGACTAATCCTCGCTCGCAGTGTCATCCTTCTTTGATGAGCACTGCCTTATGTAATCTTTAGATGACGTGTCCCTTGACAGTCATATTCGCTTACTCGTCGTCTGATGATACCGCATCATATGACTTTTACCTCATTGGTCATTTCCTTTTCTATACTCATCGAGCCTGCTCTCAATGGCACCTCACCTCGTATATAAGGCTTCCTATCATTGCCTACATACCTCAGCTTGTTTCTCCCTTGTACTTCGAGCACCTCGAATACAACACTTGCTCTCTACCGTTCTCTTCTGGTGCGATCCTTGTTCCACCCAACAGCCTCTGGCTTAGGGAAGCTCTTGCGGATCCTACGTCGACTTCTGGCCGACCAGATCCTCTCTGGACATCGTTGTTATCAACTTCGTCATCTCCTTGGTTGACTCCTCATTGACAACTCTTGGTTGATCTATCAACACTCCTCGCCTGACTCTACGTCAGTACTCCTCGTGTTTCTGCTCCACTCAAGGGCAATGCTCACGACCTACCTGGCCGCAGCATAACATCCCTGATGCACAGCGAGGTTCAAGCACTGACTATGTCGGAAAAAATATTTTTTGGTTCTAACTCATTGCAAGGGTTACAACCCCCCAAGATGGCCAAAATATGAGGACACCCTTCCAAGACGACCCAAAAGTATTCCAATTTTGTAAAAAGGGGGGTCAAAATGCTGTTGCCATACAGTTCCAATTTGGTTCCAAGTGGACTCCGCCCCCAGTTATTGATAAAAGGCGGTTGAACGAATGTCTAAATGCGTCTAAATGTGGCATGATTGGAAGGGGGGG
>JBBPKG010000173.1:28834-44974 GCA_038089115.1 Fistulinella cinereoalba | reverse complement strand
GGAAGTAGACATCGGACCGGAATGTTGTGTTACTAACTGAATCCCAGATGCGTAGGCCTTCTTTCTGAAGTGCGGAGAGATGGTGCATGCCGACAAACATGAAGGAATCAAAGTTCTTGGGCTTGTTTGGGCCAGGAATGAAACCACCAGGGAGAACGCGAGTCTTGCGATAACGTTTGTTAGGTGCTATGTTGAGGATAACCCAGATATACAGCCAGCAGTCGGAATCTTTGTCTTGGTACAGTTGTGCACCATCCAGCGACGCCATGACAACAACATCATTCTCCTTAATATCTCCATCTAAAGTCCCTCCTAGATAGTCCCATCCTGCAGCAATGTCGTCGATAAGCAAAATTCGTTCATGTTCTTCGTACTCATCGAGGACCTGTTGCATACACTGATAGAGATACCGCATGGCATGTGCGCTTTCAGGGTTGCGATACTGTGCCTGAATCTGCGGGCCCAAAGGAAGCATGACGAACTTCTTTGCAGCAACCCTAACTTGCCCGTTAGTGGCCTGCAGCCTAGCCTGATCCCAGCGGGATTTTTGGCATATTGGACATTGTTCAAGATGTTTGTAGGGGCCCGTGAATCCGATGCATGAGTCGATGCACATGTCGTGCTCAAGGGGCTCTATGCCGGTATGACTGGCGATGAGTTCTTCTACAGAAGAAAAGCTGAGGTATCCATGAGCACCTGGTTCCTTGATGAGATTAATGCTTGCAGATTTGATGACGTCAGCGTACGCCCTTTGGGAAGCGTGTTCGAGGGCTACGTAGGTGCTGATGCTAAAGAGAACACCAGGGTCCGTAAGGTGAACCTGGTCTTCTGGGGGGTGTCGGAGGCATTGTAGCATGGGCTTAGTCATTGCAGCAACAGGGTCATTAAAGGAGGCGTTTTGAATTGCTATCAAGAAGGCCATGTTCTCCTGCAGTCTTGGAAGCACGACCGGCGCAGCCAAAGCGCGCAGATTGATGGCAGGGGGTCACCTTCTGTCATATATGAGCCTTCTTCAGCAAGGGTGTCAAGCAGGGGGTGGAAGAAGGGCACCTGCCTGTGGTTCAGGGGGTTCTGGGGGAGCATCAAGATCAAGATTGCCAGCAATGGGGTCATCCTGTGCATCTGGAATAGCGTCAGCAGGGAAAACGACATCCAATGAGGATGAGGATCATCACCATCAGGTTCAGGCAGCTCTGGGGCATCATTTCTAGGGACAGGGTAATGAAGGGCATCTAGAAGAGCACCAGCATCATCCTGATAAGGACCAAGTTCTTCATGGCCAGGGCCCGCCAGGTTATCCTGATAGGGCTCAGGCGCATCTGGAGTAGCATCATGATCGAATCTGGGATGAGCGTCATCTTGCTGAAGGTCGGGAGCCTGGCAACATCAGTACAGATAGAACGAGAAATCTTTAATGTATTTACCTTTGGGCGAGCACACTTCCTCTTGCCGGCGCGAGAGTAGTAATCAGGCGCCTCTCGTGCTCGCTTAGAAATCGTACGTTCAGTCTGCAGACGGCGCACAGACTTGGAGTAGGATGCCGCTGGAGCGGTGCTCGGCCCAGCCTCGGGGCGCTCAGCTTGATGTTCATCGCGCGAAGTCGCTGGGGTCGGATCCCTATGGATTAGCCTGTGTGCCGCCTCAAGAGACAAGGATTTGAAGAACAAAATCTTGCGGCGCTCGGTTTCGTCGACAATTGCCTCCAAGTGTCTGTAGAAGGTGCTCTTGGAAACGAGGTGGGGGTGGCTAGAGTGTACCCGACAGACGCAAATGAGTTTCTCCGGGTTGGGGCCCTCGGCATCTGGCTCCATCTAGCGATATGAGTACTTGGTGGGCTTCTTCAGATAAAGATATTAACAGTAGTACCTTTGTTTATGACTTGGCGGCGGGTATACTGGCAGTAGTGACTCGGATGAGACTAGCTGCAATACGGAATCCTGGAGCGGGACTTAGAGAGGTAAGAGGACTTAGACAATAACATGACACACTGCAGGACTTACAAGAGAGACGTTGATGCTCTGGTGCATTGTGTGATGCGACATGGGTGCGTGTACGATGCGACGTGTTGTGTGCGAGGAACGTGGCGTGGGGCATGTCGCCGTACGGTGAAGATGGCATCGATCTGGACCAACACGGTACATTTCGCATGCCACATTACATCGCGTCGTACATCGCATTACGAAAAAATATTAGAAAATGTTACATTAGACAATATGTACACGACCTGAACACACCCGACCATACCATACACGACCCGATGATAATAAGTTTTCACTGGGCGTGACGGGTCGCACCGATCCGACCGAAACAGGTGACACGCAGCTACGTTGTCTGCGTGTAGAATATCATTCATTTTTTTGGTTGATTAGAGGCCACGACAATGACAAGCGTATCAAATAGGAATCTGATCTCCCCAACGATTCGCACAACTCTGACAAGACTGTTTCCGTGGCCACGCCTCGTCATAGATCACTCGGACGTTATCCGCTTCGACGAGTCCAAGGTGGGTGCCTTGATCATCATCATCTTGTCATAGGTAAGCAGAAGCGGTCGCATCCGCCGCGATCATGAGCGGCATACTACCACAGTCATATTGCCATGTCCAATTCTGCGAGAATGTCTCCGTTTCCTTGTTCACTGGACATGACTCTGTAACGTCCCGGCACGCTCGGCCGTTCCGTTGGCACACTAGTATAGGCGTGACACGCCTCGTAGCATAGCAGTCATTCTTACCCCCGTGCCTGTACCTTCGTCGGTCCCTGTATAGAGCGTGGTTCAGTTCGCTTGTCCGCGCTCCTCAGCGTTGCCCGCCGCAGGCCGCGGCAGGTGCTTACAGACACCCTCTCTTCGTACCGCTCGCTCGGTTGGATCTGTCGCGCACAATGTATGATTAGTCCCTCCGTTCAAAACATGGCGATTTTAACATGGCGGGAAACAACCCACAGAATGAAACACAATAAATATACACGTGTGTCGGATAAATACAGTCCTGCTGATCCTACCGCGCATCGTCCCTGGGTCGTCATGACACGACTAGTTCTGTGCGGCCTACTATCATACCGTTTCGTCATGCTGAGAGCGGTCTCGCTCTCATCTTGGGTCTGTTCTATGCAGGCCCTCCACTACGCGGTCGTTTTCATGTTGTGCCAGCAGCCGATCGCACAGTCTGGGCGTCCATACATGTCAGCGCCAGCTCGAGAAAAGGTAGCTCAATCTTGTACGCACCTAAATGCTTCATGCACTAGGTAAATTGGCGGTACCACGACCCCAGCGGGAATCGCCAACAGCACGAGGCCGAGCGTCGTGATAACCTCCATGGCTCGACTGTTGAGCAGCGTCACGAGGCGGTCCCAATGTGCAATGGGGGGTAACACTGCATCCTCGATCGACATGAGACCCTCCTCAGATATGTGTCTGTCGACGGCCTTGACCATCTTGTCGAGCATATTGATGACATCCGCTGGAATGAGTAAAAAATGTCAGTCTCTGCCCAAACACTATGGTCTATCGACTTACTTCGGTTTGGAGTATTGATCTTCCATGGCGACGTGTCTGCGTTTGTGACTAGCATGCCGGTCAGATGCAAATTCTTCAGTGCATCGTACGCCTGTTCTCTGTGTATGCGCTCCCGCAGCGTCTCTAAAGTAACGCAGCACAACATTAGTTTCAACATCCTCGGATACAGTGGTAACTCTTGCCGTTTTGCGCCAAAATCCGCAGCGCGCAAGCAGGTCCCATCATCCATGAAGAGGGCACAGACTCCGAGTTGGGCGGGGTCGAATCATGACCTGTATGGCGCATCTCTGCCGCTTGCAATTGGCTAACGATAGGCAACGCGGGATCAGATGGAGCTTGCTCCTCCGAAGAGCTTGTCGAGCCAGCAGGGGCATGCTCTTGAATCGGAGTGTGTCCGTTCGTAGAAACTGGTTGTTCGAATGGCTGATAGTCGATCGGAAGAAGCACCTTGATGATATCAGGGATCGAGTTGCTGATGGCTTCGGTGCCCTTGCCTAAAATCACGGTTAGCCAACGAAACGTGACAGCATTATGAATGCATACTTGTCCGAGCCAACGCCGAGAGAATCATAACCCCTACTTTCTGCGTCTCCCACACACGACTTTTCAAACACTTCAAGCTCTCCTTAACAAGCTTTGTGGCAACAGGGCACCTCGAATCTTCGGTGGGAGGGATGAGGAAGATGGACTGTGTGGCCACACCATCACATACCATGTAGTTGTGTGATGTCCAAGCAGATCAAGCTCGTGCGCGCCTCCTTGGGCTTACCCTTTCCAAGTTTGACAGAAAGAATATCAGCCATGTCGTAACGTTGAATCCCTTGTCGCAGTTTTTCTGGCCCAAATACATTAGTTTGTAGAGTATAACATCAAGAACTCGGAATCACCGTCTTGCATAAACTTGTCAAAGATTTGGAACCCTTCGATTTCACCTACTGCATCGTCAAAGTAGTCAAGTCGCAGCATACCAACGATGCGTTTTGGAAGGAGCTTGTTGCTCCTGATCGTGTTCCCTATCTCCGCTAGCACAATTTCAAGCCAAGGAATATCATTACATGCGTTTCGGCTCACCGTGTTCTGGGCAGGAACCACTTTGAGAGCAAGTAGACGAACAAAGAGACAAGCAGGCAGACAAGGCATGTGCGGCGAGTAATGCCCTATCTTTCCGTTGCAGCTGATTGATAAAGACCTCCGGAAGTCCGATTTCGCACACATACTTGCAGATAGTTTTGTCTGATAAACATTCAAGCCATGTTCTCAGTGAGCACAAGTCAGGCTCACCTTCGCACAGCTTCAGGACCGTCAGCGTTCCAGCAGTGCGCTCTCGAGCATTTCCCCATCTGACGGCCCTTCGTAGTCCTCGTATGAGCCTTTTCTGTTTCTTGTCAAGTTCTTTGGCGCCTGTTACAGACAATGTCACCATCGCCGCCGAATTCATTGAAATGGCTCCCTACTCACCAAACCCGAAGATCTGATGCAACATTTGTTGTACAGCACCGCCATCGTGAGCATCAGTTGAATCCTGTGCCTCAGACTTTAGGGATATCAAGGCACTAGCAACGTTAGCCCGGATGCGTGACTTGCGAAGATTGAGTCGGTCTGAAAATGTAACATCAGATGAGGGCGCAGCGCCAAAAATCTGTACTAACTATCATCGTTTGCATCATAGAGGGCAAACAGGACCTCCACAGCGAGCCGACCAACTACTCGGTCCTTTTTCCCGGCCAAGTGCCTGATCCTAGGCTTCACACTAACCCAAAGGTCAAGAACATCTTTCCGTTCTTTTTCTATCTGGGCTACATTCTCGACTCGTTCCTCGGCTAGAGACATTGTATAACGCGTTACTACTAATGTTCCACCGTAGACGAAGTTGGAACTGCCTACCTTCCGGGATACGCGCAAATGTCAACACCGTGCGCAATGCAGCCGCTAAATGGTGCGAGTCTGAAAGGCGATTGTGTACTTCACGTAGCCCTGACTGCAGAGGTGCTTACCATCGTCCTGAAGTATCAACGAAAGCCGAGTCCTACTACTGTCCTTAGAAGAGTTTTCCTTGAGTTTCCCAACGATCGTTTGCTGGGTGGCCTCTAACGCGATTTGTGAATGAATCGGACAGTGCACATTGAATGCCAACGTACCGCATTTCAACAGGCAACTCAGAGCATCCATCGCCTGCCCAAATTTGGTACCCGGAGCTTGTAGAATCGCATCAAGCAGCGTTACGAAGTCATCCAAAACTTGAGTGAGAATACGATCCTGTAAAATCCGGTGTTTCGTCATGGGTCTGAAGAGCGCAAGAACTCGTGAACCATCTGGATGTCGGGGGTCTGCAAGAATATCCCTGAGGCAACATTTCGCAAGATTGAATGTATTGCCGTCAAATTCGTGCACGGCAGTCTCGAAGTTCTGTTGACCTTTTTTAGGACTGTAAGCTGCAGCAGAATATTATATCCATAGTCAACTAATTGTAAATAAGACACTCACCGGCTTCATAGTAGGCAACGAGCGCAACGAGCCTAACGAGGGGCATACGAGTGGTCCTAATGAGTGTTTCAAACCGCTCCTTCCATTTCGAAACATTTCTGACACATTGCTTCCCTTCCTCTGGAGGTGAATCAAACCTCACTATCAAGCCCGTAGAAGGTATAAATCACTTACCGAATCTCAGCATGAACAACAGTCTGTCGAGGTGTATTGGGGCAATTCCTTGCTGTTTGTCAAAGTAGTCCAGGAGGGCACCTGCCGCCGAATGGTCGAATAGTCCGTCCTCCCAAAGTTCGCCAAGATATCCATCTTCCGAGTCAGTATGTATGATGGGTATGTCAAAACCTTCTCCTAGCGTCGCTTCCGGCTTGTACGCGTTGGCGTATAAAATGGAAGCATGGACCTTCTGTCCGGGTATGATACGACGTGGTTGCAGCTGATGCAAACTAAACAGGTTTGAATCAGTGATGCACACCAGAAAGACAGCAACAATCTCACCGCCGCGTGTCTTCACCAGCGCCACTGAAGCATGTTTGGTGTTTGATGGGCATATACTCGACGACGCGCCACATACGAGTCATCGAATCACTGGTACCAAAATCGAGATCGTCTGGAAGCCACACTAAATCTGTTGGCATCAAGACAAGGCCACTTTTCGCTGCTTCCCGTCGCATCCATAGCAGAGAGACGTTCCCGGCTTGATGGGACCGACCCGGCCTGTTTCTGCCCCCTCTGCACAAGTCGTCAGCGTGATGCAGTTGGACTATGACTGCACGCATACACGTCAGAGTGACTACCAGCAAACCAGACTTCCTTGATCTCAGTCATTTTGTTTTCCTTGCCCTCGCGTTCGTCAGCAATATTCTCAATTACGGTGGACCCTTGCCGTTTGAGCGAACGGTCATTTCCGAACTTGCTTCCATGCATTTGAGAATTCATTTCGTGGAAATACTCTGGCACGAACTTGACCCGAAGTTCGTCAAGAGCGAGGGCATGTCGGAAATGGCAGGCATGAGCCGCTGACGAAGAAGTAGACAGAAAGACGTCTCCTCTGATAAGTCCCACAGAGGAGACAGTATCCCTGATAAGTGCTCATTGTCAGGATCGTGAACAAGAGGTAAATGGTCAAAATTACCACACGCCAACAAAGTGTACCCCTAGATTCTTCCAGGAAAACGTATTCTTGAACTCTCTGGCGATCTGTCTGGTCTTCGGCTTTTTAGAGCGAATGGCTTCGTAGCGGTCATAAGCCCTGCCCAGTATTCAACGAAGCTCGCACGACATCACGACAACACTCACGTTCCAATCTGCTTGTCCGTAGGCGCTCTTATCAAGCCAATCTGATGAGTGCGTTAAGCGCCATATTATATATGATGCGTGCCACATACCTCGTGTATCATCGCTGCAAGCACCCGGACTTGATATGCACCCCGAGAAAAGCCTGGCACGCAATCATCAGGCAAGGAAGGATGGGGAGGATTCATGCCCACCAAAAAGGTATATTTGGTCCCCTTCTTCATAATGACGCGCTAACCAGCCGTAGGCATCCTTGACGATTTCTTCCATGTTCCTGTCATCGAGCATTTCAGTGCACACAGTCCAACATCATAACAGGTACGGACCAAGCAATAGCCATGTCAAACCTATCTGAGATGGCCCTCCCGAGACGATTGAACACATTCACCGTCTTTGGCCTTGTGCCGATACCACTGGAGTAATACGCAAACTGCTTCGGGTTGGACTTTTCGAGATCAATCTTGGCAAACAGTTTAACGATATTGGTGTTCTGTCGTATGACTGTAAGTCACGGCAAAGATATCGAACGAAGATACAACTCAGCACCTTCTCGCCGAACTGGTTAGACGTGCCATCGATGCATACGACGATGTTCCTGCCAGTGGGGTTTCCAGAGCTCTGCGGTGAGCACTGAGGACATCTAGTATGTGATTGAGACTAAATGGGATAGGTCGTTGAATCATTGGCGTGTTGGCGTCCAAGAAGACAAATCCTCACCCTGGGCTCCCTCTTCGGAACTGGCATAGGTGATTTCCTCGAAGTCGATGGCATGGGTGGTGCGTTCGAAGCCGATGGTACGGGTGGTTCCGAATCCTCCGGCGTGGCGGGTTTGCATGGCTCCTGCGAGGCCGTTGGTTTGCATGGCTCCTGCGGGACCGTTGGTTTGCGTGGCTCCTGCGAGGCTGTTGGTTTGCCTGGCTCCTGCGGGGCTGTTGGTTTGCATGGCTCCTGCGGGACCGTTGGTTTGCGTGGCTCTTGCGGGACCGTTGGTTTGCATGGCTCCTGCGAGGCTGTTGGTTTGCGTGGCTCCTGCGGGACTGTTGGCTTGCCCGGCCCCTGCGGGGCTGTTGGTTTGCGTGGCTGTTGAGGATCCATGGCTGTTACTGTCCGTCAAGGTCCTGTTGGGGGTGCGACGACCGAAAAAGTTTCCGACACGATAGAGCACCTGCGATCTCGTCGACTTAAATAGCCGCAGGAATTGCGACCGCCCGTCAGTAGCGAGGCGCCAGCTAGCGATAGGGCGCGTGGGCCCCGGGGGAAGGGGGATCAAATGTGACAGTGAGAGTCCTACAATCACGGTCAGGGTGCAGTGTGGTATGTGGTAATTCGAACAGGCGCACAACATGAGGTCTACAGCTGTGAGCGACTTCTGGGGCCAATGAAGCTCACGAGAAGTTCGGGAGCGAAGTATGCGTACCGATGAGGGCGGCCCATGATGTATAGCTCCACTTTCTTCAATGAAGAATGTGCAAGGGATATCACAGCGCTAACTCGGAACAGTGCTGCGGCGCCGCGACCTCATTGCGAGCAGCCTGCAGGAGCTTTGATCCAACGTCCACACGGTCGCCTTCAGGTGCGGCAGGTTACGAAAGCCTTGGTCAATGCAGCAAACCGGACAGCGGAGACTATCATGGCTGAGGCTGGACGATATTCGTATCAGAGTTTTCCTACGACGTTCACGGCTGGTTGGGTTACTTGAGTTCAGAAGCCACCTCCACAAGTTGATGCACCTTCGTTTTATGCTTCCGACTGAGGAAACAATATATGTACGTATCAACTCCGACTCCCGAGTTCCTACTACGGATCATTTCATCATTTCAGAACTGCGTCACCCACCCCTGGATCGATCCTCTTAGGCCTCACCTCGGAGTCATGGGCAGAAGCAAGTCAACTCTGGACCGTGCGGTCATCGATTAGGATATTGTTCTCACACCCAGATCAAAAGCCGGCCCATCCATCGATGGTCAGAGTCCGTCGGAACATACTTCCCCATTGGAGCTCAAGCAATGGATAGGGACAACGGCTACTTTACCCCCAGAAACAGTAACCCCCGCTTCGCCTTCTCGACCTCCTCCTCGAGCTCTCGCCCGTCGCTCGCGGTCCACCACTGCGACCGGTCGATTTCCTCTGCTTTTTTCCCGCCCTTGATCGCAGACTCAAATGCGGCCTTGCGCGCGTTGAGGGAGGCCATCCGGCGGGGATCCGAGTGTCCGGTAAACATGACGAGCGCAGTGCGCGCAGGCAGTGTCTGGTAGAGCGTCACGAGGTGCGCGTCCAGGGTCGCTTGTGCGGCGGCGATCGCTTCGGGCGATGGCTCCGTCGGGGTCACCACGACCGGCGCATCCGCAGTCGCTTTCGGTGTCAGCCCTGAAAAAACAGGTCAACTCCCCATCACACGACTTCAAATCAAACGATCACACTGACATCCCATTGCGTCCGCGATCCCCGTAAACCGCCCAAACACGAATTCGTGCCCAGGCACCGCTTGGACCAGGGCCTCTAGCACTTCTTCGTCGCTCCCACACCCAATCGCCGTATTCGCCTTGGCGCCATGCATGACTCCGGGGTTGCCATGATCCACGACGGCGGCTCGCACGTTTCCCTGCCCGCCACGCCCGCTCGCCCTCGCCATTCGCTCAAAGATGCTCTCATAATCCGTCTTGAACTCGCCAAATCCGGCGCCGTTCTGGACCTTGAGTCGGAGAAGATCGACACACGCACGGGCGTCTTCTTCGGGGTCGTGCCCGCCCTCGCCACGTGTCTGGATCTCGCGGTGACACCACTTCTTGGTGAGCCATGCGAGTCCGGGTTTGAGTGGCCGACCACGGGGGTGGTGATACGCGATCGCGGTGTCGATGCAGAGGGGATGGCAGATCCGTAGAGCTTTGAGATCGGATTCGAGGGAGTGGCCCACGAGGATGGATGTGGGGCCACCAGGGGGTGCGAGGATAGGAAGGAGATGTGTCTGGACTTCGGCGAGGGTCGTCGTCGCGGTTGCGAGGGATGCCTCAGTGATGCCTGACCATCTGCGTCGAGGTCAGTATCCTTCGAATTAGCTGAGATCAAACGTTACTTTGTGAGATAGTCGGTTACGGGTTTGGGGGGCTTGACTAGCTTGTCATAGACGACGATGCCGGACTCATAATCGATGACGCAGACACGAGCTAATTCTTTCCCGTCTTCTGTCAAACACTGCCTCGGATCAAGTTGGGCTCCTCCAGGGAGACAAACGGCGCACCATTTCGCAGTCGATGGCAAATACCCTCGATCGTTGCTTCTCAGGTGGGAGAACCAAGATGGGTTCGGGGACAGATTGTGGTGTCTCTATCCAGCCGGCTGGCTTTTCAAAAATGTCCGCCATGTAGGATGGTATAGGGTAGTCATTTTCTATCATTTGTGAGAGAGATAGCAAATACAGTGATGGGTCCCTATCGAAGGCGCGGTTGGCTATAACCAAGTGAGTGTCAGGAATCTGTGAGCGGGATGGAGAACACATACAGGCTATTCGTGCTTCGATCCGTCTTTTTTTCTCCTCGGCACTGACGGGACCTTGGAAGAAGTTGCCGAGCACCGAGTACATGCGCGTCTGGTCACCTGGTGCGCGGGTTGGACAGGCATGACTGAACGTGGACGCGATGAATGGGAGTGGTGTCTTTGACTTGTTTGAGAGGGGTATTGCGACCGGGATGTTCGGGTTAGCGGTGGCGGACGTAGGCAATGGTGGGAGAGCGAGACAGTCGGAGAGTATTCCTGGTATCAACAACGCGACGACTTTTTGTATGGACCGAGCGTTCTGTACGGTATTCGACAGGCAGCAAAAGACAAGCATAAATGACACACCTCGATCTTGACCCAGTTTGGCGGGGGTGCATCTGCGATGATGTGGAGGACCAGATCACGCACGTCCTGGCGGTGTTGGACGACGACACGACGGGAAAGCGCCAGTTATGACTTACATCGATGTGAATGGCGTCTTTTCGCTTGACAATCTCGTTGTTGATGTACATGAATCGCGGTGGGAGCGCCTGTACAAAGCATCACAACACGCACACAATACACGCCGCAGGGGCGACACACGTCGTGTTTGGCGTCGATTTTTCTGGCCTTTTTTGCCTTGCGTCGTTCGACGCGTGTCCAGCCGTTATCTGGGTGGTCGTCTTGCGAGTTCGCGAGTACTTTTGGCTTTTTGTGTTGTGGGGAGGGCGGGAGCGGCGGTGATGCGCCTGTCTCTTGTGATCGCTTCATTATTGCTGGGGACGGGCGTGCATGTGTCGTCGGGCGTCGTGAAGAACGGCGGGACCCCGACTATAGCTGCACTGGACCTTTGACACCGGCTACTTAGGCAACCCGATTAGGGTTCTGCTCAAACTATCGCACTGCCAACCAAACATGCATTCGGGGGTCGGGCAGCGCTCAAGAATCGATGGTCAAACACGTTAGCGAAGGGTACCTCCAAATGCTCTGCGGAACCAAGGAGCTCGCTTGGACTTGGAGAGCATTTCGGGAGCTGACATTCAGTGGGCGCAGATCCCTCTCAATGCTAGTTTCTCTATACGTACTGGCCGCCTGTCAGATGTCATAGGTGTTGGCATGTCAGCGCTTGAAGCCACACCGTTCTGTCGTATTTTACCTCGAGTGCTTGGTAGATTAAATCATGCTGGCAGGTGGCACGTTTACTCTGCGGCATTGACTCCAACTTGTACGCGGAAAATGCGTCAACATGTCGAGCGTAGTCGAATTGAGTGCCACCAGTGTACACGTTGAGCAATAAGCATTCGGATCACTTTGCACAGCATGTAAGACCTCCGCGATTTCCATCAGTCTGGCCCATTGGCCAGCAACTGCATGGCTGTCCGGGAGCCCAAAGTGTCGGAAACGACCAGCGGTGATAGCGCATCAAACTATAGTAGGTTTGGTCGAGCTGGAACACCGACAAGGAACGGAAGATCACAGCCAGCTTTACAATGGGCTCTGACAAGTATGCAGCCGTTGCTGGTGTATTTCAGACACTGGATGGCAATGCTTTGGAAATGATAGCAAACAATTCGGTAGCTTATGTTGCCGACGTCGTCGGGATAGGACTCCGGCCACTGTGGGGTACCCTTGACACCACTGGCAGGTCAGCGGGGGCGAGATGGACCCATGACGAGGATCTTGGCGCCGAGGTCTCCATTCGGGGTGCCAAGCGGAAAACGCGTCGGACGCGCGCTGGACCCGGGCCCACGGTGCGCAGCCTCGGCGGGGGTGGGTGTGGAGTCTTTGTTCCCCGGGCCGGCACGTTTCTTGTTATAAACCACTCTCGTTACCTCATCCCAGCCTAACTGACCGTCATGATTCCCCTCGCCCTCCTCGCCGCCCTCCTCCCCCTCGCTCTGGCAGCGCCCCACCCTCCCCCTCAGCCCATACACCTCCCCCTCCTCCGACGCGCCCACGACCGCGTCGCCCAGCTGCCACAAATCATGGACGCTGTTCGGGTCAAGTACGGCTACAAGCCGGTAAACCAGAAGAGGTCCTCCACCTCCGCCGCCCTCACCGACGAGGTATGTCCCGGCGGTCCCTTCCGGTCCCTCCCTGAACGACCGTGTTCCAGCAAAATGACTCGAGCTATTCCGCCGTTGTCAGCATCGGAACGCCGTACGCACCCTTCTCCCTCCTGCCTCTGTCTTCGTTAACTTGCTTGCAGTCCTCAGAATTTCAACCTGATCCTCGATACCGGCAAGTCCCCGTACCGTCCCGTCTTCGATTCCCTCTCATCCCCCTCCAGGCTCTTCCGATCTGTGGGTTGCCTCCACCCAGTGCGGCAACTGCGACTCCTCCGTTCCGCTATTCAATCCCTCCCAATCATCCTCGTACAAGAACGAGTCCTCTACACTACAGATTGCCTATGGATCAGGTCAGGTCGATGGCACCGTCTCCCAGGAGAGCGTCGGCTTTGCGGGCTTCAATATCTCAAAGCAAGAGTTCCGTACGTCTGCTTTCTCTCTACTCCTCCAACTCCTTCAAAATTCTGGCCAGTCGCTGTCACAGATACCTCGTCCGGTCTACTTAGCGCCGGCTTGTCCGGAATTATGGGCCTCGGGTTCCAGACCATCTCATCCCTCAACGTAGCACCGTTCTGGCAGTCCTTGTACAACCAAAATATGCTGTCATCCCCTGTTTTTGGATTTTATCTCGAGCGCTATGTGAATGACCCCCAACAAATTAATGCCGCTCCTGGCGGAACGTTTACTCTTGGCGGCACTAATTCCAGCTTATACTCGGGAAATATCGAGTTTACCACCATGCCAAGCGGGACGACGCCCTCCTACTGGTTCCAGCAAGTCCAATGTGCGTCACTTTCGTATTGTTCATCGTCTTCTAGTGACCTTGTCCAGCCATCACTGTCCAGGGTCAAACGATCCCGGTTTCCAGTAGCGAGGGCCTTGCTGCCATCGACACCGGTACCACTCTCATCGGCGCACCCTCTAGCATTGCCAAGGAATTCTGGGCAAACGTGCCAGGTGCCGTCGCCTTGTCTGGTAGCAACCAGGGCTCCTATGCATTCCGTAAGCATTTACGGTGTTTTACAGGATTTTGGTCATTCACAGACATTATACAGCATGCAGCACCACGGTGTCTGTCTCCATCTCGTTCGGTGGCACCAATTGGGCCATTAGTACTGCCGATATGAATATCGGCCAGGTTGATGCTGGAACGGGTTCTTCCAACATGTGTGCCGGCGGGCTCTTTGACGTTGGGAACAGTGTCGGATCCGTCGGGGGCGGCCAGAATTCTCCAGCGTGGATCGTGGGGGATACGTTCCTCAAGAATGTGTATTCTGTCTTCCAAGCAAGCCCTCCTGCCGTCGGCTTTGCGACGCTTGCCAGCGGATTAAACAATTCAACTGGTGGGTAGCTTTCGGTCTCAATCAGCTAATTGATTGATGATTTGTATCCAGGCACCCCCGCCTCAGGGTCAACGCCCTCGGCGTCGAGTTCTAGATCTCTGAGCGCAGCCTTCTCGCTGTCGCTCAGTATCTTCGCATCTCTCCTGGCTGGGTTCTTCAGCATCCTCTAGGCTCTGCCTCGTGCCTTTACCAGGCCCATCTAACCTCCGCTGCTAACTCCCCTGACGTCCGTACTTAGAGATGCCCCTTTCACCCCCCCTTTCCTCCGATCGCGGTCGGTAAGGAAGTGCCTTCGTGTCGTGTACACAATCGGGTGGAACATGATACATTTAACCGACTCCTGGGCACCAAGTCCGTAACTCTGTCCTTACCTTCCCGCTGACCCCTTTCGTACATAACCCGTTTTGTCACATACCGGGTTTGCCTGAGCACATACGTGCTTCACTCCTTGCTTTGGTTATTTAACCGTCCTTTTTCCTTTTGCATTGTCGCTTTTACTCTGTTACACACTCCACACGATCGCTTGTATGACATCAGCCCATCGCAGTCGATATCATATACCTATTTATCCCTTGGAGCATAATGGAATGTGTTTTCATCAATAGGTTTCTCCGGAACGGGATGGACTCATCCGTTGGACCCGTGTGGGTCAATACTTTGGGGTATGACGACATGCTTAGGTAAGCTACACGTCGTTCGATCTGATCCGGCAAGCCGGGAATCGCCGACTCCGCCAAAACGCCAATTCGAGAACAAGCACATACAAGACTCGTCTAGCTGATATTTCTCGCACCGTGGTGGTTACCATGAACGCGTTGTTTTCAAAGTACAACATGTTGGACCACGACTGCTTCCGTAAACACGCCCGAGCCTGAAGCGTTCATAGTCCATAAGGCCAGAGGGACTAGTCAGGAGGGACGTTGAGCCAACCGCAAGTTCTGGTGGTAGAGACCTCAAGATACCGTGTCCCAAACAGTCGATTCAACCATGGATATAAAACGACGCACGACGGCTTTCGACGGAATCACGGCGCTCTTCCGTCGGACACCGCAAGAGCACCTGAACGGAATGTGGAAGCTCATCAAAAGGCTCCCGCCGAGCCCACCTCCGAGGTACGTCCGTTGTTCTTCACCCGCATCTCCGCCTGCAGTCCCTTCCGTAGACATGTCCGCGTGCACCTGTACGTCGGCTGGACACCCGGGTGCGACGAGACCGAGTTCGTGATGCGCCACAGCGCGCTTGTAGCTGATTTCCCGCTCGAGCGGTCCGGCAGACTCGACCTCGGGCGCGTCAAATCCAAGTGGGCGCTCCGGGGGTGTGCGGTGCGTCGCCTTCCCTCCGTCCGGGACCATCGCGCTCACAAGGCACGCGTGCGGAGCAGCCGATCGATCCGTGTCGCCGGGCCCAGTTCGAGACGGCCGATCCGGAGTGTGTGTCCCCGCTAGCGCTGAGGGTCCTCACGGAGGACGAGGGCGTGCTCAAGTTATTCGGTGTGTCTGCTACGCGTCTCTCCGTGTGAACCGATCTCATGTACGCACAGAGCCGACCCCGTCAGAGGGTACCGCCGCGATGCGTCGTGTCCGTCTGCAGCTCGTGACCGCGCTAGATAACTTTTGGCTACAGCTGCACGAGGCGACGCTCGGGCGTCTCGTGGACACGATCGGGCTTGTGATGACGGTGCGGCCTTTTTTTTTTCCCTGCCGTGGTGTGTTGGCTGATGCGGACGATGTCCAGGCGATGCTACTCGCGCTGGTCATGCTCGGCGTGCCGGCGGCGCTGGGGTGGTATTTTTTGAACTCGCAGCGGTGGCTGATGTATGTGATAGTGACGGGGTCGTTGTGATCGTGCTTCGAGGTGCTGTTTGCTGTCATGGTATGCTGATTGATTGTTATGAGCGCTTTTACCATTTCTCTTCTTTCCGTCCTCTGACTCTATGCGACTTGTGTTTATGCCGGTTA
>JBBPKG010000173.1:0-28735 GCA_038089115.1 Fistulinella cinereoalba | reverse complement strand
GGGTCGTTGTGATCGTGCTTCGAGGTGCTGTTTGCTGTCATGGTATGCTGATTGATTGTTATGAGCGCTTTTACCATTTCTCTTCTTTCCGTCCTCTGACTCTATGCGACTTGTGTTTATGCCGGTTTTGCGTTCTATGACCTGACATGCGTATGTTTTTTTTTCTTCCCCTTCATTCGAGACCCATTTCCGCGTTGGATACGATAGGTGTACGCTCTAGTTGCATAGTGAAGATCAAAAGGTAGTTGACCGTATGAATATACGTGCACGTATGAACATTGTCAGTCCAAGGTAGACCAGCGTAAAATTCGTGCATCTTAACGCAGCACGACTCGGAGCGTCCCCGGGTTACAGACTCACAGACCTAAGAGCCTGAGTCGGCGCGGCGGACGCACGTACGGCGTGGGAAAGTTAGTTTGGTAATTGACACTTGCTGCCACTGTGCATGACGCAGCAGCTGAGCGCGAATATTTCATTCCTCGTTTGCGTGAGATGGGACTTGGTGTAGCATCTAGTTGCTGTGATGGTATGCTGTCCGCCTGTGCATATATGAGACCCGCCGGACGCCCTTTCGTCAGGACATCACGCGTCACGGGTGCGCCAATCGTGAGTTCATCCTCGTCTTCACTCCCATGCCTTGCCATTCCCCTGCCAACACGTGCCTTGCTTAAAGTGTCTCTGTTCAACTTACCCCCCGGGCTGGCTCGCATGTTGTTCCAACCCGGAATTTTTCTCACGGCTCTAGCCCACTCTCTGACACATTCAGATTCGGATGGTTCAGCGGTAGAAACGTGGCTGGGAAGCCGCACTACGCATGGCCTGCTTACCCCCTATCCGTCCGCCCCAGCCATCACTCGCACAACTAAATTTGGTTCTGCAGGTGCTGTAGCAGTTCCTAACAGCGTGGACGATGCTTTGCAGTCCCCGCCTACCTGATGAGAGTCCGGCACTACGCTTGTAGTCTCAGGCCCATCGACACATGCCCTATAAACGACGGTGAAGAGTTGTTTTTGATTCCTCCCTCCTCTGTTGTTCTCCGCTGCCCCGGGTGGTGATGCGGGTGCTCTCCGCCATCGTCTTCGTATCCCTTTTGGGTGCTCCGGTGGCATCCCATCCCGTGTCGTACTTGGATCCCATCCACGTTCCCATCCTCAGACACGGCAGCGTGTCTGCCCGTGCAGCGGATCTGCCCGTGCAGCGGATCTGCCCAAGATCATCACCGCCACCAAACGTAGATATCGATCTGCGACTGCAAATGTGAAAGGATCTGGCGGTGCTTATGTTCCGCTGACGGACGACGTGCGTCATTTATCCGACCCGTGCACTGCCATGGTGTTAACATGGCCACTCGCAGTTCAACGACATCAGTTATTCGGGTGTCATGAGCATTGGGACGCCGTATGTGTCGTCTTTGAAGTTTTTCCGCATCCCATCGACAATTTCACAGGGCCAAAGAGTTGAGCGTGGTCCTTGATACAGGTGATAACTCAGGTTTGGTGTATGTCGAGTTTTTCAACGTACGTTTAGGATCGTCGGATCTGTGGGTGGCGACTACCGGCTGTAGCACGTGTACCTCTGATGTCCCGCTTTTCGACCCTTCCAAATCGTCGTCCTACCAGAACTTGTCCTCTCCGCTTGAGATTCAGTATGGTTCGGGTGATGTGACCGGTCATGCATCTGAAGAGACTGTCACCTTTGGCGGCTACACATTGGAGAATCAGTCATTCCGTCTGTGTTTCTTTTTCTCTGTCGGTGGACAGTGTTTAACTATCGTGTTCAGTTGCAGTCGATGTGACAGCCACAGACATGCTCGGGGACGGCCTGTCAGGCATCATGGGGCTTGGATTTCAGAGCATCTCCGTGTTGCAGAGGCCGCCCTTTTGGCAGGCATTGTACGACCAACAGCGCTTGCCACAACCCGTGTTTGGGCTGTACCTCGAACGCCACGCCGATGACCATGTGAGCACGGCGCCTGGTGGCACTCTGACACTCGGAGGCACCAACGCTAGCTTGCATGCTGGCAGCATCGAGTTTATCGACATGCCGAATGGCACTCTTCCCGGACATTGGCTCCAGCAGGTCCAGAGTGGGTTTTCACACAGGATGTTTTGGTCGAATAATCACCATTCATCTTATCTAGCTGTGACAGTCCAGGGTACGGTGATCGACATTCCAGGCGACACTGGTCTCGCCGCCATCGACACGGGGACCACCCTGATTGGGGCCCCTGCAGCCATTGCCCAGCAAATTTGGGCCACTATTCCCGGCTCGGTGCCCCTGACTGGTCAACACGACGGCGTGTATGCATTCCGTACGTGCTCTATCGCTCTACCTCGTTTAGCGTGCTTACCTCCCACATGCCGTGCGCAGCGTGTACCACCCGTGTCAACGTGACCCTCTCTTTTGGTGGTACGACCTGGGCGATCGATCCCTCGGACATGAATTTTAGCACGGTCGATGGCGTGCTGCCGGAGTCGTCCACACCGATGTGTATCGGTGGGATGTTCGGCATGCCTGACGTGGGCAGCACGTCGTGGGTGATTGGAGACGTCTTCCTCAAGAACGTGTATACTGCTTTCCAGGCAGATCCGCCCGCGGTCGGGTTTGCCCCATTGGCGAGCGGAGTACAGGCTTCGGGTGGGTTATTTGCTCGTTGTAATTTTTTTTTCTCAAGGGAACCTGTCTTGACTGTCACCGTTTCCGTTCTTGTGGTAGTGACCTCAAGCACACCAAGGGCCTGTGGCATGCGCTTCTCGATGGCATCAAGCGTTGTCTTGATCCTCTTCATGTCGATCATCATCATATAGTGGAATGATGAACAACATGACGCCTCTTCCCCCTCGGATTCGCATGGTGCCACTCGACTCATCATCAGACTGGCGCTCACGTTTGATCTTGGGCGGCGGGCTACTACGAGGATCACGATATCTTCCTGCTTTTAGGTCTTGTTTTCAATCTATATCAGAGTCTAATTCGTGTTTTGTTCAGAGTATAGGGAAATAATACATGACGATTCGGATGATGAAGGAATGCTTGCATGTACGAACCTCCCAGTCATTGAAGCTCGAGCGTTTCACATGTCAGTTGAAACAATGATGACACAAAGTCTATTCTATGCTGTGCGATCTACGGTCTTGTCGAATCATCGAGAGGAGGAGGGGAGAAGGGAAAAGGTGTTCGGATGGGCGAAAACGCGGAGGGTTTCCGGCCCGAGGCTGGATCCAATCTATCCTGGTAAGCCGAGCTGAAGGGCGGGCTGGGTGCCGAGCAGCGAAGTCGCCGAACGGTGTCTAAAATCTACGTTACACTCTCAGCAGGCTTGCATTTTTGCACTGAGAACCAGAGGGAGTTTGACGTTGGTGAGTTTTTACGTGTTCCATCCCGCGAGGTATCTCCTCTGATCGGAATGGTCTCGAGAGTATGCATCGCGACAATAATGAGAAGGCAGGTCGACCGCATTCACCCCGCCGCGCACGATTATATCAGATAGAACCGATGATTGTCCGAACGGCCGCTTCGACACCGCACGCGAATATCCAGGGCAAGCCTCGGGGATAGTCCGCCCTCTCATGTCTTGGCCCATCAGGGCACGTGGGCCAGAAATCGCCATCCTCCCTCCTATAATGTGCTGTGTTTCTTCACGGCATCGCCTTTCCATCAGATAGGGTGGCCATCTTTTCGGCGGAAGCGAAATTTATTCTGACCATATTCGGCCCTCACGCCTGGTTTTTTTGCAGTGTCAGCTGCAACGTACCCGTGACCCACCTTCACGGCGTTACATACAGGACACCACAGTATTGTCTTACCGTTCTAATTCGCAGAGGGTGACCCACCCGCGACACAATGGTCGGCTAGATAACATGATCAGGTTCCGAGAAAATGATTCAGTTCTTGCTTTCGCTGACATGACCGCTTGCACTATCTAAGCGTACACTGATCATGAGGCCTCACACCCCCTAGCCGCCATATTAGTCTATATTGGTTATGCCTTTCGGCCATCTCACTGCATACTACTTTCACGTTTCGTTTGTCTCGATCAGTCTTATCTTAGGCTGTAGCCTCGCAAGGCGTCGGGACCCCAGAAAATCATATATACTTTTCTGATCCCGACTCTTTGACGCCATCATGTAAAGTCAGGCTTAAAATGGCTGCACTACTCGCATACGACTCTTGGCACATGTCAATAGGCGGATGGAGAACCAGGGATAGGAAGCTGCTGGGTAGATGGAGGTATGCACAGCAACCCAAGTAATTCTCTTCAACGGCCTACAAATTTCCTCGGCCATACGTGTCAGCAACGGGTTTCCTTTGCATTGAAGTCGTATGAGGAGTAATCTCGGCAACGAATGTAATTTCGTTACCTTATCATTGGCAAATGAACTCAATCATCGTATGCCCTCCACAAAGTTACATATTGACTGATCTGAGGCACAGGAAGGAGCGGGCGTCGCATCACGGTTGCCGTGAAGTAAAAGATGCTAAGCCCAGGATGGCACGGTTTGAAACCGCGCCATTCATAGACCAAGTCTAGGCGATCGCTTCGGCCGGAGCAGGACGCACGAGTCATCCATGCCACAGCAGGCATATCCACATATTTAAGGGAAAGGGTTACGGAGGGACATGCAGTACTTTCACCATCGTGTCTGCCATTCAGACTGCAAAAGTCTCGTCTCTTCCTTGAAACATCGTCATCACTGGCATGCAGCTCTTATCGGGTTCTACTTTCCCGAAGTTTCTTGTCGCCGCATTTGTCGCCCTCTCGGTATTGGCGACTTTAGCACAGGGTGTCGGTGAGCCACATACTTTTTCTTTCCCCCTATTGCTAATGCTTGGGGCTCGCTGTAGCCATCAACAATAGGAGATTCGGCGCTGTTCTGAGGGGGCCCGTGAAGGAAGACAAATGGTGGACAACCAACAATGATGTGACTGATGGTGAGTGCCTAGTACAATGTCCATCACCGAAAGTGAGCCATGACTAACATGAAAATTGCTTGCTGTAAAGCGGAGGATTCTCCTTCGGAGAGCAACTGAAATCTTATCAAATGACGGGTTTCAGAATGTCAATGTGTCTGCGCCTTGGTCGGCTGGGACAAAGACTCACCACTAGTACTGGCACGCGCAGCAAATGTATTGTATCACTGTCAGGCAGGATCTTGAGTCATCTATTTCGGAAAGGGTGAAAACTCAGGGAGCAGAGAGTGGATGCAGCTAGAAATCCAAACTACATGGCGCGGAGTGACTTATGGTTGGCAGCCGTAGCTGAAGTGCTGACCACCGGCCCGTCATAGACATATACCAAGCATGGTTACTATCACGAGTCCGAATCCGCAACTGTGTATGGCAACTGGACTAATGGCACCAAATTGTATGCCCCGAACGCCGCTTGGTTGACTTGATTGAGCAGTAGGTGGTCGACTCGAGGGTTAGTAATCATTGTGATCGAGAAAGTATTGCACAAATATTTATGCCCTGGACTATCTGTGCAGGCATGATGGCACTGAGCGCCATCAGGGACTGTGAATATCAATACGAAGACTTCGTCGGCTGTGGCTCCAAGTTCGGGACCAGGTTTAAGGGCTTGATGTTGAATTCCGGAACACTGCTAGCCTCCTTGATTCGCTTCTCCTATTTGGAGTTGCACACAAGGTTGGAAGAAAAGGGGTATCTCCCACTTCCCTGGCGGCCATTCTTGGTTGTCGTTCTGAATTGCGGTTGTATGTCTGGTATGAGACATCAAGGTCGTTCATATCCTTGGATGCTATCCTTAGCTGTCTCTCCAATCTCGGAACGAAGTTCGGTGAAGAAAAAACGTTGTCTTTTCCAGCCTGGGATTGTCCTCCTGAGTTGTCCAATGGCTCCGAGGGATGAACAAAGTGGAAACTCACAATGGGTACCTCTGGCTGTCCTTCTAATTTTGACTCGGAAACGATATCTGAGCACTGACTGTGGTCTGGAACATCAGTTTCTCCTCTTGAATATGCGGGCCCCGGGTTCTGTGCCGGGTCCGAGGGATCTACTAGTACGTTGTTCGAGCATCGGACTCTGGCCAGCCTTGGTAGTCTTTCCCCTTTTGGGACGCTGAAGTCGTTGCATCCCCTTGCCTGATCCGGGGAACCACTACCGGCAGTGACGGCTATCTTGGCTGTCTTTCAAACTTCTGGGTAGCATCCAAGGGCCGAATGATGTCTAGAAGGCCGGTTTGCCCTGTCAAATCTTCCCTCGAGTCCGATGCCGGGCACAAGGGATCTACATTGTTCGAACCTTCGACTCTGACCATCCTTGGCTGTTTGTTTGGGACCAGTCTGTGGCCGGAAGGCGGAACATCGTCTGAAGCACACACCCCAGGCTTGAGGTCTGCGCCTAATGAATTGGCTGTCCTCTCCCACTCTGGAACGAGTTCCGAGGGCTGGATGACATCCACAACGCCACTTCCCCCTCTCGACTGCTCCACCGACTCGGAGTTCGCCACAACTGAAGGATCAGGACCATGCAGATCACTGATGGCCACCTCGACACCGGAGACTACTCTGGCCTCCTCGCTGATAGGCTGGCTTGGAAAGCAACCAGTTGAACTTCCCTTTCTGTTATTGCAGTTGGAACTATTCTGGGGTCTGTCGGTAAACAGGAAGACATGGCAAGCCCTAACAAATGAACTTACTTCCAAATGGAGCGAGCCACTTTGAAACAGTTTTTGAAGAAAGGGTGGAAGCATAGATGATAGTTGGGCGAGGTAGCTGCACACGTCAAGACAAGACGTGGGCAGATGGAGAGTGTAGGGTCTGAGCTTCCATTCACCGGGGCGACAAAAGTTTGAAAGGCAGAGACCCACCCACTAGCAGAAGAATTGCTGTACCGTGAGACCGGGGAGGAGAAAGAAGCGAGGGGCCAAAAGCTGGAAAGGAGTGTATAAGCCCGACGAAACTTGGGGCATGTTACTCCGTCATGTCTCTATGGAATGCGAGAGAACCGGACAACAGCGCCTGTTTTCCAAGCTATACTTTGCAGTGGTGTGCCACACCGATGAGCGACCTATGCGGAGCATGAGTTCAGCCTCATGTTACTGATGTCAGACATGATACTGCCACGGCATCATATAGAGAATGTGGGGCATGCCCCACTAAAAGCTGTACACCAAACCGAGGGGTGTCAAGCTGTACAGTCGATTACATTCGGCGAGTTGCCCCTCCCGGGCCATCCTTTGCACCATGACTTGCCAGAGTTCATGCAACGAGGATGATTCAAATCTCATTCGCGGTATGGTTATGGCCAGGATGTAAAGCCCTAAATACATTGATGCACCTGTTTCAAGAAGTGGTTCACTTATTCTCGCTGGATGTCTGCACGCTTCAAAGTTAATATCCTGCCATCCATGGGAGATGGCCTCACCAATCTGATCACACTCGGGACGCATCCCAGTAGCGAAGGCGCTGGTTATATAGCCACGATATTCAAGCATACGGCCTGCAGAGGGTTGATCCTTTCACTTCAGCCGTTCAAAGGCACAGAAGCTCCTGAATCCCCAGTCGACATTAGTTACTATCTTTGCTGCACGCACAGGGGACAGTGACTATGATCGGAGACAGGATACTTTTACATTAGAGGCGGAGGGCACTTCGACGACAAAGGTCCTTCAACTTTGCACAGCAGTCGCTCAGCGGACAGGAATGCGTGGCTCGAGTCATCGAAATAATGGTGCGGACAAGGGCTGGAAGACGCCTGGCAGTCTCAGAATCATCCTCGAGTAAGATAAGGGAGGCAGATGTGCATGTGAACAGTAAAGCAGACCCGACAACATGCCGGTTGGCCGCAGGCAAATTCAAGCGGAGTCTAATTAATTTAGGCTCCGCTATAACTAAGTAACTGGTGTCGCGTGGAGGTGTACCTAGTGACATTGCGCTACTAGAAAAGCCGCCATCGCGAGGACTCTGGCCTCCAGGTCGCCCAAATTTTGGCTACAGCTACAGCATCAACACCGGACTCGGAGTCCCATTCAAACGCATCAGTCATGTTTCTTATCTTTCTACAGTGACACACTGTCCCGGCAAACTTCGAGTGCATGAGTCTTTCCAGTCTGAAGTGACACTCACGCATCGTACTGCTATTAGCATACATCGAGGTTACCAGGGTTAATGCTTAAGAACTCAAATGCATGAATACCGCAACAGCTACATTCGAGCTACCCTGAGGCATGATGCCAGCCCCACGACATCCAGCAAGTCCTACCATGGTTGTTCATGGAAGAGACAATTCCTTCGACCCAACAGTGCACCTCCTGTTGGGTTGAGCCTATATACTTTCATTAGGTACCGAGTGGACTTTCCAAGAAATGTCGTCCGCCGGGGTCAAGGGTATCCGCCTCATGAGAACCCCCAATCATCGTAGCCTGGATCATCCGAATGGCATCTTCTTGCCTATGGTCGCTCCAGACATCAACATATCATTCGCCCGTTTGGCCGATGGAAGGCAGCTGTGGGCCGTAACAAGAAGCCTTCGCATGTCGCCTTAACGTAGGGCTCCACCATAGCCTTGGTCGTTCTTCGAAAATTCAAATGATCCTTTTCATACACATCCCGTGTGTATTTCTGTAAAAAGTCGACTATACCTTGCATTTACTAGAAAGATTGCTGACCTTGACACACTTGCCCACCCTGTGATCCGTTCGCGCGAGCATCCCGCGAACAAAGAAAAGGACAGATTCTCAGATAGCGACAAACCAAATCTCATATGAGACGGAGACTCAACTGCTTCAGTGTGACCCTTCGTCCTCTTTGTGCTGAGGATCACTTCTGATCACGTCAATCGGACGATCTGATCAGCGATCTAAGCTCTGTTCCGAGGGCACACTCGTTCCGCACGTCCCGATGTAACAGGACTCCGAGGTTCAGAAGCCAATCAGTGGAGCCCCTTCGTAAATCACCTTCGACAAGAAACACCGGGAAAACAGTTAGTGGTGCGTCCCCGGACATGACATAGGATGCAAACAAATTTGATGAAGCGGTCGTGGCGTGGTCCACGGCTGCCACTACCTTTCGCCTCCTGAAGTGGACACACTAGTACCATTGAATGCAGAATTGATCACTTATGTTAAGTGATGAACACCGACTACCTTGGCAATCCGTTATAACCGTCATGTGCTTCGTGGTGGAGTACGAGCAGACATGGATGAAAAAGCCTAACTGGGCGTCGGCCTCTCTCCTATGTCCAACAATCATTTTGGGTATATCCATACCAGTGAGTTTCATAAGGGTGCCGAAAAGCAACCTTTCGCACCCACGTTGAGTTCAAAGGAGCGTATTATATTTACGATGTATCCAGTGCACGGTTTACAAGCGCGTGTCCTAGTTATCGGCTGTGTCAATATCATCGTTAACGTCAGAGGAGAGGAAAAGAATCACAAGAAGATAAAGGTACAGCATATGAAATGCTGGGACCGAAGTAGAAGCTATTAAGTACGACGTCACTGTGAGGTTTTGTTAGTTTCCCCATCTTGCCACCTGTTCCACGTACTTCATCGTACTCAGCATAAGCTTAACTTGCCTCCATACGTCGTCGAAATGATCGGTACTGGCCGTCTTCGGCACAGGCGTGCTCTCCAGAAAGGAAAAATAATAGAACAGGACCGCAAGCACGTCTACTGCGCGGCAGCCAGGTGCGACGATGAACACATTGACGGGCTCCTCCGGGGAATCGAGTACGCAATATTTCAATTGGCTGAGCTGAGTATCTTGCCCGTCAGGAGCGAGCATAAGAACCTGGGTGTCCGGATCTTCTCCCTTGCTACCACAAACACAAGTTTGGTCATCTTCGTTGGCGCACATATCTAGCCCGCCTTTCGATACGGCCACCGGCATCCATTTCTCACTTCCGTGCGACAGCGCCAGTGTAAGGAAGTCACGCGCTGCGCGAAGTTCCTTCGGGGAAAGGGAAGTCTGTCTTGGGCAGAATTTGCTTGACAGTTCAATATGAGCTGCTGTGTCGCGGCACCACAAGGGGATTCTTCTTTCTTCCGAATGGGCGTGAATGAAAGCCGGCGCCGGCAACTGTTCTTATTTACTTGTTGACCTGCACGACGTGCGAATTGCTCGTCGTCAAAGGTACAGGGCACACATATATCGCCTTCCTCTTTTTCCAGGGCGATATACAGGTTATTCAAGATTTCCAAAAGATGCACCTTCTCGATCAACGAGGGAGACGGAGGGGTTGGTTGAGGATTGTCTTCTGGATGCCGTTAAAACGGACCTCGAAGTCGTAGATCGCCCGAGGCCTGGTCCGCTGCCAATACGACCACGGCTTGATGGTGAGCTTTTTGAGCACTGTTCGCGCAGTGGGCTAGGCTAAGGTTTTGTTGAAATACAAGATACGGCAGAGCCATTAGATTTTAGAGAGCGACGAGAATTGCGAGATTGCGCGGTTTTGACAGGAGCCATGGTTAGCAGGAAAAGGTACAGTAGAAATCTGAAGAGGTCTTCACAAATATTCGGAAAGAGGGCGTGGTGCCTTTTTATGTCGTTCAGTACAACGTCAAAATAAATATACTTACTGGAAGTTGTGAAGGACCATCCATTTGCCTGCTTGGACCTTCAGAGAGTACAATGATCCGACCTTAATTGGGCCTTTGGTGAGGCATGTTCCCGCCCACGGTGCGACGCATCAAGCGTACTTACATTCGACTCCCCCCTTGCACATCTCAATCGGTGAAGATCACAGACGAAAACAAGCGAATGAAATAGCTCACTAACTCCCCCGACAACGATCTCGTAGAAGTCAAGCTCCCAGCTGCCGCGTGTTTGGACCACGGGCATGATGCGTACGAGTACATGTGGTGCTCTAATACCATCACGACCGTCATTGATGAAAGTTTGGGGCTGTAGAAAGTGGGTCAAAGTTCACCCGCCATTGAAACGGTTACTATCCGATCTCGACGCATATGACGAGAGACGAACCTGGCACGGACTGACACAGAGGCTCTGTTTTTTTCTTTCCGCGTCACCAAGTATGGCCACCGCTTGGCAAGACGCGATCCTGACAAAAATTGCGTGTACTCGTAGTCCGATGGTCCGATGTCTGCCATAGTTCGAGCTGGTCGTCCTTTGGCCTAAATTTCACATGTCACACCCAGGGAGCTGCACTAGAAGTCTCTAGCGTGTCGTTAGTCTCGCGCCAAGTATTGCAACCCGAGACATCCGGTCAAAGCGCATTGTCTTTGAACCAACGAAAGTGCTTTTACAGACCAATCTAAAGGCGGATAAATTACTTGGCTTCATATGGTTCGAACGCTTTCCTTTTATCCCGAGCGGCTGATCGGTAATGGACCAAGGACTGGCACTATCGGGCGACAGAAAGGACCAAAAATGCAGCCTACGGACTGCATGGTAAGCATGATTTCGGAACGAGTTGCCACGATACGCTTCTGGGCCTGTCGTTGAGCTCAGCAGGGCTATCAATTGCTGGCAGCTGCTGTCACAGAATATCACCAGAAAAAAGTGCTATTTCAACGGGTGCGGCCCTTAACCTGGAATTTTCATTTAATCGTTGAGCGCTCGGCACCTTTCTCGTGAGAGTGATCTAAGATGGATGACAGAGATGGTAAAGAACTTACATAGACCTGTGAAACATGCATACTCAAGATAGCACACGTGCTCAGACTGAGCGGCGCGTTAGCCAAAGGGACGGAATGGCCCTGACTGGCATGTCTACAAAGATGGTAACCTAAAAAGGACTCCATTTACCCCGTGCTCCGATACATACGTAGCGCCACGGATGTCAAGGTACTAGATAAAGTTAGTACTACTGTCCCCGCCGGTAGTCATGATACTACTAGTAGTATGATGTGGACCTTCTGACGAGAAACCAAAGTTTAGTAGGATGTGAACAAATCTGATTAGTTCGTTTAAAGACCTCCGAGCGGCCTCAGGTACTCGCCATAACAATAAAGCGGGGACCCTACTGGAAACGAATTGTTGGGACGCCGATGGGCATGTCCCACTTGATGGGTCCTCATGGATATCGCCATCGCCAGGGCCCCCACGTACTTGATGGGGTTGGGCACCGGCAGGGCCAAGAGCTGCTGGTCGCTTCCGCTCCATGGAAGGAATCGGCTGGCAGAACGTTGGTATCACAGCATCGGATTGAGTCTAAACAAAAACATACGCATTGAATGGTCCACTAGAACCCTAGGGACCCAGGCTCTTATATGCCAAGGAATCCTGGCGGATGATGACCTACGCGCTTCCACTAATGCTTGTCTCCCCACACAACCCGACTCAGTCTCTCCTTCGCTCGTGATCCGCATCCTCAACTCTATCCCAAACTCAATCTGGGATGATGAAACTGAACAGAACGCGTCACGAAAATGCTACCGTACACTACTAATGGCCCGGGGCCGAAGCGATGGCGCAGCTGAGTTTCGAAGTATTCGTTCTCAGATTCCGCTCCAGCTGATGCTTTTGGTTCGGCCGAACGGGATATGCCGTGCGGAAGTTGGGCGGAAGTTGAATACGGCATACTCGGGGCAGAGTTCCCTGCATCGGCAGTAGACCAATCGATTGGTTGCCATGTTCATCCACGTCTTGACATCAATTGAATTAAGAAGCTAACCATTCATTGGCAGCTCCACCGAACGTTTGGCAGACGTGACAGCATCCCGATGCAGAATGACTCACCTGACAGGCAGTCCCATTGACGTATGTATCATTGTCGAGAAGTAGTGCATATTGAGGATGCATGCCTCATCATGCTAACCATATCCGTGCGAGTTTGACGAAAAACGTCAAGAAGGCGGTAGGGGCATATTAACGCTCGCCTGGAGACTAACCCACTATGTCATACGAAATGACAACCTATCAGCCACACAACTTTGTTTTGCGCAATTGGGAAGGCGCCACAGGGGATGATGACGGAAGCACCTGTCATCCCGTCCGACACAGTAGCACCGTTATGTTCGCTCCCGGGAATGAGTCGCGCGCGGAGTAAACATACCCCCGCCGTAATCAGTGGCTTGGGCACAGTGGATATCCCCAGATTGAATAAACGCAGCCTCATACGGTACTTACTAAGTTATTCCCGACCGATCACGCAATCACACACCACAGCGCCGGTAGAACAAACAGTGATGCTATCACATTGCATCAGTTACATAAATCAAAATACCAGAGGCCCCCTTCGTGGTACATACTTAGCGGCAAGTGTTGCATTGGAGTCAGTAAATATTTTGGTCTAACGGCTTTACACGCGAATTTGCACGGGCTAAATTAGGCTCGAGATGAGTCGAGCTTCGGAACTTCGGCGCCCTCTCACACACTGGCAAAGTGGAGCATGTGGCGAGGTCCGCTTTTCGAAATATAAGGGAAAAAAGGTAGACATGATGAAAATGAAGCGGAAAAAGAAAGATAAACGTACGAGCGCGGACTTGCCCTCAGGATTTATGTAACTTCTGAAGTTGTGTGGGACTACTGCACATGCAGCAATGCGGCTGTGCACAAGGCCTCGGAGGAGACTACCGACCATGCCCTCCGAGTTATGCTGAGAAACGTGGTCGTAAGTTCCAGGGCGTTGGGTGCCGAACGGAGCGCGCGCAAATGCAGCGCGATGGTCGCGAGGGGGAATACTGCCGCAGTCACTATGTTTGTCAGATCGAAAGCGTGGATATTTGCGTCGGCTCAATTGAAAACGAAAACCAGCAACTCGAGAAAATTGGTGTGTCTAATACCTCCGAGGGCGATTTTCGCGGTACCGAGCACATGTGTGAGGGAAGGAGCATGTCTACTGTGGCAGGCAGCTGGGAATCCCCGAGATGCCAAGTGCGGATATTCCTACCAGAACCACGGAGAGCCTCAGTTCCCAGCTGGACGGAGGCGACAGACAAAATGTAGCCTTCTAATGGCACGTAACGCCTCGGACACAAAGTACCATATGCCTTGAATCCGGCACGAGAAGCATTCCGACAGATGAACGCCGCACCCGTGAACTTCCGAAGTGGTGACTAACGCCTGGTAATAAAGTGAAGCATAATTTACAGACAAAGCTAAAAGCTCACGTTTAGCCACACGGTATTTATCATAGGTGATTGGAGACGGTAGTACATACGGATCTTGCAGGGGATGATCACCCTGGATCACGTACGGTATGCGAAAAAATCATTGTAAGCGTCTAAGTGGCAGTGTCCAAATGGCAGTTGTGAACCGATCCGCACGTGTCGGGAATACGGTGCGTCGAAATATTATGGAGATGTGACAGCGGGGACCCCTGCTGCACCCTGCAGCGGAACAAATTTGTTAGCGTTCCTGGGCCACGCGGCGACTGAAAATCTGCCGGTTACCTGGTAGGCAGTGCCAAAATTCTTCAGGGAGTCAGGGTGCAGCGGCTGGTAGTTTACAAATCATTCCATTGATCATGAGAATGCACCGCTGGTGGGCAGAAGATGTCATGGTTGGCCTGAAGAGGTTGGACAATGGCCTATGTGATAAAGAAGTGACCCTGGAGGACGGCGTTCAACACGGCCAGGGTGTCGAATTTCTGGCCCAGTACTATAAGAGGTTCTGTGGATAGCCAGGAATCAGCAACCACGATCTGAGGGGATCGACTGACGCTCCAGAATCCGTGAGGATTGAATGGTTGGCTGCACCAATGGCGCACCCCCAACACCAGCCACAAACCCTCGACACTGCCAAAGTTTGCCTGATCTTGAATGCCATAACGTCATGAACGGTTCAATTGAGCAAGTAAGTAGGGTGACAGATCCTATTAGGAAGTGGGTGAGGTCATCCAACCCATGGATGGGTTGCTCATAATACTTGCGCGGAAAAGCAAGTCCGGGGAAGTTGCGACACTTACGTAGATGTTACCCGGTTGTCAGATAACTTGAAGGAACTTATCGGCAGGCCTCGACGGATTCCGCCATCTAAACCACGAGGTAGTGGTGCTGAGTGACGTTAAGAATATGCACCTTTGCGTGCCTTGCCTGTGAGTGTAGACATGACATGTGCAGCGTGTCCAGGAAGTCCCAGTGAACCATATGAAGACAGCGGTATGCATCTTCTGATGCGGACAGGCCCGAGGTCCTAGCTACCCAGATTTCGTCAGCTCTTGGCGCTAGCCTGCCAGTGTTTGTCTACGGTCATGTAGCGGCCAAACCGACGGAGCACAGCAATCGAGGTCACTTGATGAGGCGAACGGCGGTTCTCCGTGGGCTTCATTCCATTTTCGGGCGATGTAACAGACAGCAATATTTATGGTGGGTGGCTGCCCGAATCAGGGTCATGCAACTCTGGAGTCGAAATTTGACTGAACGTGCGAACTGAAGGGGGGCGCACAGCATTTTGTGTTCCGAATCCACGGCGACTGAAAGGCGAGCTCAAGGATCGTTCATGCTATAGAGGATGGCAAATCGATAAGGATTGACAGGCTATCTTGACGATAGTCTGGTGGGGTATGGTTGATTCCTGATGTATTGCGTGTAGCTCAAAGCCACAGGGCGGGCTTGCGTCATAGCGAGAGGCGGAGAGCGGACTGACTTTACTGGCTGGACTCCGCCAGCCCACGAGCATGTCAACGGATCGGCTGCCGCTCATGTGCATAGCACGGCAAGAGATGGCCGGTGTGAGAGCTGTGTGGATGAGTATAAATGTGTCGAAAAGATGATCCAAATGAAACTCAAACAAACCGCTGTTAGGGAGCTGCCGACGGATTATTTAGTTGCCTGAGCGTGGCCGTAGGGGGGTGATGGTACTTAGCCGGAAAGGTCCACGGCGTGAACCGGTTCCTTGGAGGGGTCCGCCTGGATGATAGTAATTGTTGGATCAGTTGGATCTGGCGAAGACATAACTGGAAGCTTGCCCCGGTTGGGTCGACCTTGGCTGAGCCCGATTGGGCCGCCGCGTGTTGTGCTTGTCTGATCAGGTCCATATCCCTTAGACAACGGCATCCCATAAGTATTTCAACACCCTCCGCCATGATTTATTCCTGATCGTCCTCGTCCCCTCCTCTCCTGTCTCGCTTCATGCCTGCTCCCTGCCCACAGGCACACTAGACTCATTGCTTAACACCTATTGCCTTTGGTGTATATTTAGTATCGTTCCAATAATGGCCACCAAATCGCCCATCACGCCGCCCCCTACCCTCCAACGGGGAAAGGCTTGTCTACGCTGCAGGTATTTTCAGCCTCCTGCCCACGCTGGTTCACACTCATCATGCTCAAACTCGCCTTGACTAGAAAGCGAAAAATGGTCCGTCTCGCTGTGTCTCTCGGCGACTTGGTCTCACGTTCTTGCAGAGATGCGACGGCGTCAAGCCCGCCTGTCAGCAATGTGTTCGTGCAAAGAAACACGATGGTTGTCAGTATGATGATGGAAAGGGCAAGACGAGGACCCAGTTGCTACGAGAGAATGTCGAACGTCTCGAGCGGCGGATCAAAGAACTCGAAGATCCCGAGTACACATCACCCTCCGTCACGCTGCACGATCCCCATCTCCATCGTCGCTCGGAGAGCTCCTCGTCATCGTTGGCAGGCTCTCCAGGGAGCGCCGGATTCTCCGCGCCCCACTCCCCTCTCCCGCCATCTGGTATGCTGTGTCCTACTAATAATAGACCTTGGCTGAGAGCTCCTTCATAGCCACCAACTCACCACAGGCTTCTTGGATCCAGGGCGCACCCTCCCCCTCCCCAACCCCTTTCAGTGATGCCTTCCACGTCGAGCATCTGCCGAACGTGGATTTCGCACGGATGTTGCAAGTATATCTTGTCTCTATCCTATGCTTGTTCTCATCACCATTCGCAGGCTTGATATCTTTGCATCACACCGCCACCAATGCCTCCTTGGCCTCCACATGGGTAGATTGCGCGATTCTTTTGCGCGACCCGCTGCCGAACAGCGCCATCCTTGCCTTACAAACGCCATCTTCCTTTGGGCATGTTACCTTTCTCGACCTGGGCCACTGAGCGAGCACGAATCGCAATACCTCAGCGGTGCGCTCGAGGGACTAGGCGATGCGCTTCAGTACAACGATCGCATGCTTGATGTCATTCAAGCCTCGTGCCTCTTATCCCTCTACTTCTTATCTAATGGCCGAGCATTAGAGGGGAGTTACCATGCATCTGCTGCGGCATCGTTGACCATACAATGTGGTCTTCATGGAGCGATCATGAATGCCTCAGTGTTTGAATCCACGGGGGTGATGCCACCTATGACGCTTGCGCCAGCGAAAGATGCAATCGAACAGGGCGAGAGAATACTGACGTTTTGGCAAGTCTTTGTTCTCGATCGATGTTGGTCTACGGCCCTGCATAGACCTGCAACCATACCGGATGGTCGCGAAGGCTGCTTGTCCATCGTCATGCCGTGGCCGCAAGGCATAGAAGAATATGAATCGGTCAGTCGATCTCGGATCATCTTGGTACCGATGGCTAAGGATGATGCATATCTAGGGCCAAATAAATGATCTCCATTCCTTTTCGACGACCCGATCCTTCTTTGATGGACAGCTTTCCAACCTTGAAGGCGCTTTCTCGCCGCTTGCCCTGAGAGTCAAAGCATCTGCTCTTTTCCATCATGCCCATCAATTGGGATTGAACTGGGATCAGCGTAGGCGGCTTGACCCTGCAGGGTATCTGCACTCCTCTGATGATTATGCTGCATTGTCCCTCCCAAGTGCGTTCGCAGAGGATTTTCATTCAGTAGAACATTCGATCGCCCGCTTTCTCTCCACGCTGATCCCCGCCCATCAGCTGGATGCCACCATGCCCGATGACAAACATGCATATATCGCCGTACACACACTTGCTCAGGCTGCGATAATTCACCTATATCGTCCTTTCGGACACGAGGACCCGGTAGCGTACGAAAAGTGCTTGCGGGCAGCGCAGTGCTGTGTTTCCATCACCAAACACATTACTGAAGCGGACTATGATTTCCTCGACCCTATTCTGGGTGTAAGTTCATCCTCGATGCACATCTTGATGATTGTTTGACGCCGTTATTTAGCCTTGTTGGACGTCGGCAATGGACACGTTGATTCGCGAGCTGAACCTGGTCGAGACATCTTGGCCCATCGTCAGCAGCGCAGAAGTTCGCAGTGACATCGGCGCACTGCTTTATGCCATGACTACCCTTGGTTCGCGGTACCCGTTACTCGGCTACTCTGTGACCAAAGTACAAAAGCGATTGTCGGGACTATAGTCCACTCAGTGAGTTGAGACTCTTTATGGCTATGCCCTGGCACGAACGGACGCAATAACCCTTCACCTACGTGGACTTCCTCTGAGCCTTGCGTTGGACTTGTGTCTTCTGATGGCAGAGACTTTGATGATCAGGATTTTCTGATTCGGAACAATGAACATTCTTCGTCTTTCTCCTGTACCTGTACACTTGTGTTCGTTACGACCTTTCCGCGTACTGTTGGACACTCCTTTGGACCTTGGCAGCGCAGAACACTCGGACTATAGATCGGACACGCATCACGAACAATTGGGTAGTTTTCAAGATTATCTGTCAATTATTATGCTAGTCTATATCGTTATACGTCGTCGATGTTGTTTTTACACCCTTGTCCCGATACTTTGACGGACATCACCTGGGTCGTAGGTTAATTTTTGCCAGACCCTGATTTGACTCAGAGCGACTGTTCATATGTTTCTTACGTAGGATAGTGAACCTTTTGTATGTAGTGTACGAAATGTTTGGACAATATGTCGAGTCAGGTTGCTTTGATGGGAAGCGAACTTGAGCTTCTCATTTGGTGAACATTGCACACGTTCGGGACGTTGGCCTTGGCGAGAACACTGGACCGTCCATAAGCGGCGGGCTTGGAGCTGATAGCAGTACGTAATTGGTGGATTGGGAAGGCGCCATGCTCGGTCTGTGCGACGGCAACGTCAATTCGTTGCCACCATTACTTTTACTTACGCTTATCCTCCAGGCTCGGCCGTCCTTATCGACAAAGCGCCCAGATAACGCGCACCGTCCATTCAAAAGGGCGAAGCCAAAACCGTGTGGAAAGTCGAGACCCGAGTACGATGTCTCAGTTGTACGGTGCTGACTCTCCTCGAGCGCATGGAAGTAATTCCCCACTCGCCGGCTCCATCTACGGCGATTCACCATCCTTCATCGATGCCCCGGATAGTATAGTATCAGATGAAGAGCCGAGCACGCCCCGCAATCGTCGAATGCCGTTACTCCCGGGACCACCATTACTAGTTCGCCCAACCCTCCAACGGCGCAGCATTTCCAGCATTCACCACAACCGCGCATCCGCGGATACAAATACCCTGCCTCGCATCTCTGTGGCACCTCCCGGCAATACGAGACGGCTTTCTTCTGGTCCTCCATCCTCTTCTTCACCAACGTTACAGCCGCACGAGTGGTCACTGTTTGGACAGCTCATGGCGAACGAGGGACAGCTTCGTGGTCGGAGCGTAGGTGCCGCACCCCATGGCCCGGGAAGACCGCTCCTGGATCATCCCTCCCGTCCCTCGCAGGTGTCTTCGGTCGCTCAGTCGCCAACCGAGGAACCAACCAGCTACCCTGAGGTGTCGTCGGCCCGATTGTCAACGCACATCGCCGATGTCCCAGGCCCGGTGGACGCACAAGACTTGGATTCGGAGAACGAGGATGCTACGGACGAGGAAGTATACTCGGCATCCAATGAATCAACCACCACCACGACACGTGTCTCTCGCACCGGCCTCGCACGCTGGATCCCGTCACGGGTGCCTACGATACCTCTTCTCTGGAAGAATATGCTCAAATGCTCCACAGCATACTTCCTTGCCTCTCTGTTCACCTACCATCCAGACTTGTCTCGCTTCGTTGGGGATCTGACATCCTATGGGTCGGGAGGCGGTGGCCCATACCCTTCTGCGCACCTCATTGCCACAGTGTAATTCTTCGTTTGTGCCTCCTATCTGCCACATGCTGATGTCATTTCAGGGCTGTGTATTTTAACCCTGCGAAAACGATCGGTGGAATGTTCGAGGCAGATTCATATTGTATGGTTGCGTGGCTATATTCCGCTATCATGAGCCTTAGCGGCTTGGCACTGTTTTGGTGGATCAGCGAGATGCCTGGGTTCGCGCTGTTGGCCGACCTTGTCTTGATATTGTGGCTGGGGATAACAATATGGGGGCTAACATGGATGAAAGTATGGATGGCAAAGCCAACATTCAACTCAGGCAAGGTTTCGTTTGGGCTGCAAAACAACTTTGCTTACTTTGATCTTTCGATAGCTTGTTCAATGTCAGCGACAGTGTTGTTCATTGTGTAAGTGTCTTCGCTCCACTTATACCACGTGATTTAACTGACCGTCGAGCTAGCGTGGTGAGGGAAGGCAACTGGGAAACTCTCTTGTCTGTATCATCTATTGTGCTTGTGGGCACTGCTATCTCGAACGTGGTCTGTTTCTTGCTCTGGCCCCAAAGCGCGACGTATAATCTTCAAGTCAACATGACAAAGACTTTGGATTCTTTTTCTACGCTACTTGGCATAATCACCAATACCTTTCTCCTCGATGAGCCCATCCGAAAGCCGAGTCACGAGAAAATGCAGCGCGCGGTCGAAAACCATCAGTCATCATTTACAAGCCTCAAGAAGAGTCTGGCCGAGGCGCACTCGGAGTGGCTAGGTATCTTGGGCGAGCAGGAGAGAGTTTTGTCCAAGCAGGCGTACGGAGATGCGGTGGACAGCCTCACGCGTTTGGCTCAGCATCTCAATGGTCTCAGGAGTGGGACAAGACTCCAATATGAACTATCGAAAGCACAAAGGGACGGGAAAATTATTCTCCGGCGTGCTGAAGAAGCTCGAGATGGCCGTGGGGCGCGGATCAAGGGAAAAACTCAGTATTCTATTGCATCTCAGACGGATGATCTCGAAGAGGCCTTGCTGCATGCAGCTGCGGAAATGTTTGGCGATCTCGTGGATGACGTGGGTCCACCATTGAAAGGACTATCGGTGAGGCTGTTCGCGTCCTGTGCTTTCATTCGGGTCAGAGTTATATTAATTCTTGACACCAGAATGCGTGCATGTCTTGTCTGAAGCGGTTACGAGAAGCATTCGTGAATAGCCAAAACACCGAGGAATATACGATGATGAAACCTCAAGATTTTCATAAAATTATTGATGGGATTGATCGGGCGTTTTCCACGTTTGAATCCACCTCTAACCACGCGGTCTTGCGTCTATACAGACGTAGCAACTTTGCGTCCGATGCTATGGAAAAGTCAACACACTCGTCTTTGGCAGACACTCAGCTACTGGCAAATAGCGAGCATGAGCACATCTTCCTTGTTTACTTGTCAGTGGATCTGGACTGTGGTTGTCCGAGGCGGTAACTGACTCGGCTGTGCAGCTTTATTTTTACCCTGCAGGAGTTCGCCGGGGAGCTGATGTCCCTTACCGATGCGATGCGACGCATATACGCAGTGGAGTTAACCAGGTTTTCAAGACAGAACTGGTTCAAACGCTATTTCATCAATGGGCCAGCGTCTTTCCTTTCTTACATCAGGTCGATTCGACGGCCTAGTCATTCGAAAAAATCTTCGCGGGGTGGCTTGCGCCGAATCTGTGAGCAAGCGATCATAATTTGTTTTCCCAGTATTTCGAATTGATCCCCCTGAACTATTAGCGACGTATTTCAACGCCGATAACCGGCATCCCAAGGTATCGTTTCCAAAAGTACGGCCTCATGCGCCGAATACGTTACAGACCCCCGATCGGTCGAATCTCACTATCGTCGAGCGGTGTCTCCGATCAGTATGGGATCTTGGGGATTGGTTAAAGGATCGCAATATCAATTATTCTTTCAAAGTTGGCATGTCCACTGCAGTATTGGCTGCACCCGCTTTCTTTGACGTTACGCGTCCATTATTTACGGAGTATAGGGGAGAATGGGCACTCATATCTGTGAGTTTCACCGGCGGAAATTAGATGCATGGAAGCTGATCAGATTACGTTACAAGTGCTTCGTGGTCATGTCCCCTACGATTGGAGCGGTGAGTTATTGCCTTGTGAGATCAGGATTACAGTTGATGCCAACTATCTCCTCCCAAAGACCAATTTTCTTGCTGTTCATCGTGCCCTAGGGACCCTGTTGGTAACCCTGGCCTGTGAAACGATGGCTTTCATTGACCCAGAAACATAGGTTTGGCGCCGTCGTGGCGGCCGGAATATATACCCTATTCCCTGAGAACGGGGTCGTGTTATCGATATTCGGATTCTTCTTCTCATTACCGTGTTTTTATTATATCGTCGCAAAGCCGGAGTATGCTACCACCGGACGCTTTGTGCTTCTGACATATAATCTGACCTGCTTATACTCGTACGTTGTTCGTATTCTATCGATTTCGCAGTTCAACATTCCTTCATACAGGTTTAACATTCGAGAGGATAATGTACCCGTCGTGGACACTGCCTACCACCGATCGGCCTCCGTCACCGTGGGCGTAATATGGGCGTTGATTGCATCACGTCTCTGGTGGCCGTCGGAAGCCAGACGTGAGCTCAGCAAGGCACTTGGGGAGTACGTTCGTATCTTATTGTTCCCGATTCCTGCTCACTATCTACGGGCTTGAAACACAGGTTTTGCCTGAACATTGGTTGGCTGTACACCCGTTTGGTGGCTTCCAATTCCGGGCTGGTCGACTACTATGATGAGGATGGCCGTGCACCCAACGGATTACAGGCTACTCCAGACGAGAACACCCCGTTGCTGTCCAAATCAGCCAGTGCACAGCTCAGCGACTCTATCCAGGAGTTCATGGCTATGTGTGTGATGATCCGTGATGATGCTGCAATGAACGCATAGCTGAACCTTGTTTTCTTTTTTTCTCTTTCTCTTTTTGTTCACAGGGAACTCCATCTCCAAATCAAGTTGATCGAGTTGCAGGGGCTGCTAGCGCAGACGCAACACGAACCGCGTTTGAAAGGGCCTTTCCCTATTTTGCTTTACCGCTCAATATTGACAAGTTTGCAAACGATATTGGATAAGCTCCATAGTATGCGGTGTGTCACGACACGAGAAGAATGGTACGTCATTTGTGTGATTACATCGCAAATGGTATAGTCTTAACCTTCTCCATTCTATAGGTTTACCGTAAGTTTTATCATGCTACGCCTCCGCCTTCCTTTTGCCGGTCGTCCCTCAATTATCCTTCTAGACCGTGAGAAGGGATTTCATCCTCCCTGTCAACAAGGAGCGGCGTGAGATGGTCGGAAACATCATTTTGTACTTTTCGACGTTAGCATCTGCGTTCCGTTTGAAAGCGCCATTACCGCCATACCTGCCTCCCGCAGAAAAAGCCCGAGAACGATTGGTAAGTCTTCTCACTACGCAGGTGACCTACCGTTGATATGGTGATGTGCGCGAATGATACACATAGGTGGACGCCATTCGCAAGCTGGATGTAGTCAAGAGCCGGGATGTTCATGCATCACGCCAGTTGCTCTTTTTTGCGTACGCACTGACGATGAAGGGGGTCACGCAGGAGCTCGAGTATTTGGGGCACGTTGTCCAGGACGCATTTGGTGCCATTGGGCAGAGCGCAGAAGAGTTTGATGCGCTGTTTGCGGAAGGGGTCAGGGGAGTTCGGAGGGGTTCGTTGCTGCCATGGGTCTAATCTATACTGTTGGGATGTTTGCTTTTGTGTGAGGGTCGCATACCGTGCGTGCGTCGCGCGTGGGGTCACTGAGATCGCATTACCATACAGTTGGCACGGCTGGCGCTCCGGCCTCATCAACACCATGAAGCTCTCCAAAGCATGCCGCAAGTGCAGGCCTTAATAATTCGTTCGATTCTACTATATTGAATTGGTCATTCGGCATGCACGTTCGATGCAAAATCGCTGTATGGGCCGACACTGTCACATTGCTTGAACTTGGAACCCATGTGTTCGGGACCTCGTGGTTTTTAGTCACTCCTATCAAGACCTTCTATTTTTGTTATTCTCTTGTCGCCTTGGAGCGCAAGAATGTTCTAGACCACTTTTAACGAGGTATGATGACTCGTTTGTCAAGAACCAAGTCGGTGTGCCCTTTCCTCCAGCTGGCGAACTTTGACTTTCACACCTACCCTAGGAATTTTACTAGCCGTAACACACGAGGTAATCCGGACGGATCTCAATGCATGCACATGGTCGGGTTGGAACGGGGCGCCATAGGGACTGCTGTGGCAGGCAGTAGTGAGCTTCATGTCACCGTGTGGCCCAGTGGCACCCTGTGTTCTACCCATTGATCATCGATCATGCAACACTCGGCACGTGTTTCTACCTCATCCTCATGTTCTTATGTCTGTGTACTTTCCAAAGGCGAGCGGCGGACCCTGAGGCGTAGCGCATTGTACGTCCTGCGCCAGACTGCAAAGTCGCGCGATAGACGACGTTTCATATGGTCGCGTATTGTCCATTCACGTCGTGGTTTGGCTGAATACCCTGCCACTATAGGGATCAGACCGGCGCAATTACCATATCCAAATGTGTCGTCAGACCCAACGTGGTGCGTAAACTAAACTTTGCCAATCCCCAGGTACTGCGAACGCAGGAAACAAACCCGAATGGCTCTGGCACGATTGATCACAGTGACTCAACGCACTTCCTGAGCGGGGCTCACCTTGGCTACCTCGGCAGCGGTGACTGGTTCGCTATTCTTCCATCGCCCCCTTTCTTTACAGGCAGCCCTATTCCTTTCGCGAAGCGTAAAAAAATAGTACGAGGCTACGCCCGAAGTTTATTAGCTCATTAGCGGAGCGGAGGTAGGTGGAACCAAAGTGGAAGCTAACTTCGGGTGTGTGGGGCGCAAAGATGTCGTTTATATACACCGAACGGCGTTCGTGTAGGCTTGAAGGCTGCTGCGGTTGGTTGTCTCCTCCTACGAGGTTCTTTTCAGGGTTCTGCGGTGAGGCCGCATCCCCTTCTCCACTCCTTTTTTTTGCCTGCTTTCCTCAACCCTCATCCCACTACGGTACATAGCTTCTACCTGCGAAAAGACACTCTACACATATGTCGAAGCCAGATACGCCAGTCAAGGAACCGCCGGCCCCGGCACCTACTAGCTCAGAGTCGCCTGCTATAACACAGGAGCAGCCCATCCAAGCAGCAGAAGTCTCGGTTGAAATCACAGGTTCGCCCACACCCTCAGCTTTTTTGTTTACCTTGAAGTCTCATGATGGGCCATATTCCGTTTTATTCCCCGGCAGGCATCACAGCTAGCGGGCTTCCCGCCAAAGTGGGCTTCTTCAGCGGGGTTTTCTACGTCAGTGTCAAAGTGGGCAAAGTCTCCCAAAAGACAAAAACAGCAAAGTATATCAAGGGCGAGGACTTCGCTGCGCGCTGGAATGATACCATCAAACTGTGCGTCGCTCTTCCTGGGACCAGATGCGTGTATCGTCTGACGCAGGCGATACTCATCTCCGTTTGCTGCTGGCCTGCCATCGTCGATTGACTCCAACAGGACGGGCCTCGAGTCGTCCAGGGTAGAGATCGAGGTTTATGCTCGACGGTTTCTTTGTAGCTACAAAGTTATAAAAAAGACGGAGAGCAAGGAAAGCTTGGCTGACCTGCTGGAACATTCCGAAACCCGTATGTTATTGTTCTCTCGGGGAGTTACTAGCGACTAAGAAAGCTGCAGCGGTGGAGCTTGAACTCTTAGAGGAGGGGCAAGCAGCAGGAAAGCTCATGTTTGAGATAAACAAGGGAAGATCCACTGTCGCCGGCGTTGGTGAAGGAGGTGAAGGGGCAACGGCGAACACCGAGGTTCCACCTTCTGCAACCACCGACTCTCCCACAGCAATATCTGAGAACGGGCCGAAGCAAGAATCTTGAATGAACGTGCAAAGGCTACGGACTGCCTGCAGCCGTGGTCATAGGGTGTGAAACACCGCACGGTCGTCTTACCTCCCTTTTTGACTCAGTACGTTACCTGTTCGTTTGGATAGCTATCGTTTCTAGTGAAACCCAGTACGTCGAGCTTCTTAGACTGTCGTCCACGTTGGATAAGTCATGGTATGATGTCATCTATTTGATTCCATTCACCTTTCATCATGTGGTGTACCATTTGTTTATGTGCTTACGGCCAAGGCCTCCCTCCCGGACCCAGACAACTACTCTCAGTGCCATTGTTTTTGTTGATTCGTGCGTCGAGTAGTATGGATAAGCCCTTCATCAATAGAATCACCTACTTAGGTTCTCATGATACAAGGGTGAGACAAGGCTACCCAACAAGACATCCAGTGGAAGAGGTACGTGTTAAATTGAAGAGCGCCACCCGGGCTCGGGCTCAGGATGAATATTCAGTAATAGCCTGGCCAAGTGCATCACTAATGAGTTTTGCTTGCTTCTGAACCGAGGTCGGCAGACTGTGAGGAAAGAATCTGCCTCCTCTTTGAACTTTGTCATGTGCTCCAAGGCGATGTCGAACTCCCCAAAAGCGCGAAGATCCTTGAGTGTCCTTTTCTTAGCAATGATGTCTGACGCAGCTTGCTGGAACTCGACGGCCATCGCTTCCAAGAGGTCGAGGGCCGCTTTCCCTTCGATATCGGAGAGTCCGGGGATAGCCTGCAAATATGAACGAAACAACATCAATGATGAGTTCAACAACGAGACGAGAATTTAAGTTTAGTCGCACTGTTGAAGACGTCATGCATAACAATCGCAGCATCATGCGTATCCTATACATACAACTTCATAGATCAGGTCGACAAAGTAAATAATGAATGAATGAGGGCCTACGAGTGTCTGGTTGGTGGTTCCACCGCTTTCCGGGAATGCAATAATTGCGGCACCGACTGATTCAGGGCATCGGATTTCATGCTCTTGAGCGCTGTTTCCCCGTTACGCTTCGTAAGAGATAAGGCGATCAGTCCGCGGAGTAGCCTGACAAAGGGCTGAAAAAGTGTAGCCATGGTCGCAGCAGCTAGGTGACGGCAAGAAAGCAACGTTGAGATGAACGTTAAGTAAGAATGGACGAGGGGACTGGGTCGTATTTGTTGTTGCGAGCCGGAGAAGCCACAACTTCCAGTAGTAGACCAAAGTCAATATGGTGCCATCCACCTGGTTCTGAGTCAGAGGCACTTTCATTGAAAGAGAGAGCACTTCACAGGAGCAGTAATTATAACATGTACATACGTACAATAGACGATGGGCATACATAGCCAGTTAGAGCCGTGAAGTCCGTACAGCAAGGAGACGAGCCTCTATCCAGGCGATATACTCCTGAATCATTTTCTCCTTTATTTCATCAGGTTCATTGTCAGCTCATGCAAACCGTCCTTAAGAGGTGGATGAGAATTGCCCTACTACGTGATAAGAAACATACCGGGTAGGGAGATAATGTCTTGTCTTCCGCCGGAAGTAACCCATAGAGTCTTTCTGTAGCTTTGGACGATGTGATCTGAAAATAAATCATTGGTCTGGGCCAGAAATCAAGGGACGTTCGCGCCTACCTGGTCTTGTGTACCGTGGAGGAATATGACCTAGCCCCGGGTCACTATGCAATCAATCATGAATAATAGACACGCACGGGCAGCTTTCTTGGCCATCGGGCGTAATCCTTCGCTAGAAGCATCTCGCCCTGAAAATGGCTGCATTACATACCGCAAAATCATGTCGACGAAAGACACCTACACCATCCAACATGTCACTCAACCCTCTCAGGGAACCATACAGTTTGACAAGAGGGTCTTTTATGTATGCTTCTCCAACCGTATGATCATGTGATAAGTCCTGAGTCTCTCAGCCCTGGTGCGTACATTAACCATACACAACATCTCACCTTGGGGTCCAAAGGGGCGGGGATTACAAATGAAGGGGCAAATTACTGGCCACCCCGCCAATCCAGAGGGCCGCTTTAGCCGCTGGCTTAGTCTGTAGAATGAGTGGGCTGGTATAGATGACCCCGGAGATGTTTGAGACATTGTCTTTGGATTGTGGCGCCCGCAAGCGGGTAGCAAATGCGCGAACCAACCCGCCGCCCTAACGTCCACAGTTCGGTGATAGCTTCCAGAGGGAGGATGGAAGACTCACCATTGAATGATCGTACAAAAACACGGGCGCCCCACTAGACTGTTGTTCAACATGCTGAATGGCCCGTTTCAAGTCTTCGATTTGCACTTTTTGGCTGGTCTTTGCATAAACACTGTCCTTGTTTGTCTTGCTCAGTTGCCAGTCCTCCCGAAACCGCGCTGGTCATATGCGAAGAGAGCGATGCCCCGTGAGGACCAAGCGGGAAAGTATCGCGCGATATGCTCGGCAAATCCATGGAGCAACACAACAACGGCTCTAGGGGGAGACGAAGGGTGGTATGTCCGGGTGAAGAATCGAGTCCCCTGGGCGCCGGTGAGCCAGGATTCGGTGTAACTAGGTGATTGAGTCATGATGTCAATAGTGGTTTTAGACGACAATGTGAGCACACGGATGGCGCGAGTGCGTTCTATGATGACCTGCCCCGCCTCGACCACCAGTTATTGACCTAGCGGTCACAGCTGCCACCGGAAAAATAGGTAAGTACTAGCTAATTTACTTCAATAACTTACAGCCGTTTGCACAATTAATGGCAGTCACGACTCGTGGCAAAAATTTGATTATGTAGTAGATCACAAAGGGCCAGTGTAGCTTAGCGTACATACACTCAACGTAACGTGGCACGTCGAATCTCAACAATGTCTGCTCACACATCAGCCCTCAAGTTACGGATTCCAGCCAGGGTGCTCCAGCTTGAAATGGACCACTTCTCCTCTAGCCCCGATGATGGCCAAGGACC
>JBBPKG010000172.1:20587-44994 GCA_038089115.1 Fistulinella cinereoalba | reverse complement strand
CTTGAATGTGATTTCGTCGAAGCTTGTTACAATACTTTCCTGGTTTGTCATGAATGAGCATGCCTGTAGACCAAACAAGCCTGTTGAACTAACCTCGCCAACAACATTATTTCAGGTCCTCATGTCCTGGAAAAGCTAGACATATTGTACCTATGTACCTACCTATGTCAACCAGGGAAATCTTACTATTCACGACCAGGTCTGGTTCTGATTGCTCATGTATCAGATGCTGGGCGCTGTCCTGCATCATTTTCACAGTGACACAGATCTACAAGTAGACCGTGGTTGATTTCAATAGACAATGTATGTCGTTTTAGGTCAAACTTCCCAGAAAAGCTAGAAATATGATGCTTGTCAGCTTATGTCGGCCAGGTGAATCATAGTATTTGCTACCAGATCTGGTTCGGATTGCCAGTGTATCAGATGCTGAGCATTGTTCTGCATCACCGACGCGACGACATAGATTTTCCATTGGATAAAGCCTGTTTTTTATTGACAATGTATTAGACGGGTCATCCATTATCCTGCATCATTAACAAGGCACCACATATTCTCAATTCAACCTATAAATACAATGGTAGTCCTAAATTGCCAGTTCGCATCAGTGTGAGTGAATCAGAGTGATGTCCTGCAGCACAGCCAGAAAGCTCAACATTGAGAACTTCCACCACACCAATATACAGTTTTTGTAACTGGCGGTGTTTCCCACACTGGGCGCTGTTCTGCATCATTGATGGGATAGCACACCTTCCCAATCAGACCTACAAATACAGTGGTTTTTCCAACCTCCCGACTGACATATGTTTGAATGATCCCCCACAGCACTGACGGGATAACTCACATTCCCAATCAGACCTACAGATACAGTAGTTGTGCCAACTTGCCAACTAGCATATGACTGAATGATCCCCCGCAGCACAGCCGAAAAGAGTGATACTGAAAGCTCCTAACAGCTCGACAGTCATTTACAATAGGACCTAAAGTTACCAGTGATTATAAGGCAATGTAAATCGTGGGCGCAAATATTAATATTATTCTACTTGCTTGCCTGCTAAAGGCCTTATCAGCAATTGTCAGAAAATTGTACCGGTCCTGATGTACTACGAAGGAAATCATTACGTAATAACTGACTCGGAATCGGGTCTTCAACCGTCACGCGTCATGCACTTAATAACTTTGTTGAGGTAGGCAATCCGAAGATAGCCAGTAAGTCCCACGGCCCCTCCCCTTGTCATCGCTCCAAGGCGATAACCATAAAAGCCTAAAGTATTATGAAGCATACGAGGGCTAGTATAAAACGACGAGAATGATATCATTGGCCCAGGGCCAGTCTAATCCCTGGACCCGCTGCCTCTTCCCTGTCCAGTCCGAGTGTCACCGGATTCTCATGGCATGCACGGAAGGTATGCACACGCTTCCAGTGTATGATGTCTGATATGACTCAAATATATTACCCAAGGCATGCCAGTGGCTTTGGCCCCATAGAACCCATCAGGGTTACCATGACCACCTTCGTCATCCGTTCGCCACTCGGGGCCACCGTCGGGGTCGTCGCAGCCCCCTTTGCCATCTGCACAATCATTAGCCTGAGGGTCATCGCGGCTGCTGTCACCCCCATCATCAGCTTGATTGAAGTGACTGTACCCACCCTCGGGATCGTGTACTCGTTCTTGCTGCAGGCAAGCCTCGCACCGATGCACACCCCTAGGTTGGAACGCACTCTCTTGGAAAAAGAGATGAGCCTTGCCCTCGAGAACGTGGCAATAGAAGTAGGAACTCCGCACGTCACGGCCGTCGCTATCGCGTACCTCCTGCAGAAGGTACCCTATGACTTCCGTCGGTGGCCTCAAGGTTGAAGCCAACGTCCACGCTCTTAAGATTACCCTCACGCCCAAACATATCGACCGGGAGGGTGTTGTACTTTTCGAAATGGACTTTCCCTGTAACTTTATCGTGAGTTTGTAACAAGATCATGTATTACGGTGGCTTCCTGATATCGGAAACCCAGGGCGATGAAACTGATTCATGCCTATGGTGAAATCCGTGGCCTACATTGAAAAACAGCAGGGTTTGATCAAACCGTCTGATCGGACAAGCCGGTGCTATATGAGATGACAGTAGTAGTGTTTCCAAGTGGACTCAATTCTATTTATCATCTGTTCTATTGACGGTGCTGTATACATGATAAATTCCAAAGCTGTGACCCTGCGAATGGTAGGCGGAAAACAGACAAACCAGACGAAATCTGTCAGGAGGTCGCATTTCCGGAACCTTGGGGTCGTAAATTTGCACGGTATCACATTTTCATCACCTCTTCCATGCAGACTCCCCCGTCCATTAAGTCGCCTCGTCGTGTAACAAAACATACTCGCGGTTTGATAAACCAAATTTGATGACTTTCCGGAAGGGTTAGGATGGACATAGAGGTGACAAGTAACGTACCATCTCCTGCCCTCAACTCGTAAAACCTAGAAGTTGGTATGGCTTCGTCATTGACGTGGGTAGCATTCGTGGACTCGAGATCAATGATGAACGGCCTTGTGATGACATCAGAGATGTAAACAAGTCTAGATCAAATGGACAAACTTGATTATTGCTCTTGATTCGCCGAACTCATCTTTTTCTTGCATCTGGCGATCTGCGATTTCAAAAAGTTGAGTGAAGAACAAGAGTGCATTTGTTACAACCCACGTTGAATGACCGCATGTTGTTTGGAGCACGAAGGATGCTCGATGAATATATCTGCAACTGTACGGTCTCTTCCTATGAGATAAGCACTTTGTCGATGGATGTGGAGAAGTTCTGTCGTGGAAAGTCAGCTGGGGTGGCTGCGTGCTAAGACAAAAATGACCTGTTTGTTCGCTTCCTTTGAAAACATACAATCTCCATCCCAGCGTAGGTTTTCTGGCCTCGGGAGGCTCGTTATACTTTAGAACAGTGCTAGTACCATCCGCGGCCTTGACAGTATTAGTCGCGGCCGCGAGTAGTCCAGATGGCTTAAAATTTGGTTTAGCCTTGTCAACGGGTGGACTTTTGGAGCGCGTCGGAGAAGGGGAGCGACGCCTGGGTGAGGCAGAACGACGTGGCCGTGAAGAGCGTTCTCTACTGCCGTCACGATGATGGCGGTCATTCGGCGTTCGATAATCCCTTTCCTCTATGTCACGGCTTCCCCTACTATCACGGTGGCGCTCGCTATCGAGCGCTCTGTCTCCTCGCCGTCTCCCATCGTCATATTCGCGTTCGTAGGACTGGCCATCTTCAGGGTAGTCTCTTCGTCGTTCTTTATCTCGCCTCGAGTGTTCTCTCCTCTCACTCGTTTCACGGCTGTGATCGGGGCGTCCATATCGGTCCCCACTGTAACCTTGCTGAGCTCTTCTCCGGTAGTCGGTATCATCGTTTTCGTGTTTAGGCCTGCTGTTCTTTCCATGGTCACGCGAGGCTGTGGACATTTTGGTGAGCGTGTCACGGTTCGATTTGGGACTTGGCGAGTTCGTGCTCACCTGCTCGGCCAACGCCGAGCATGCTACACGCGCGCAGTGTTCCTTGTCCAGTACTACGCTGGATCGACACCTCCCTCTCGAATTCGGAATCGCTTTATATGCTCAAACACGAAGGCTGCAGACAAAATAGGTCGTATTCTGGGGACATTGGCAACTTGTGTGTGCCCGACTCTTGTTCGCTTTCTCGCTCGCATTTTCAGATCTTATCTCGACGAATATACGACAGCTGGGCTTTCAGAGTGGCTCAGATACGAACTCGGACTCATGTCCATTGGGTGCTATCAAATGTGGAACCTGTCCTGTCCTGGGTGAATCAAATTCTTGATGGCCATCCAGAAAACCAAAGATAGTGGGTACCCCTTCTAGACATAGGTGTACAGATCCCTGTTCCTCTGGGCTCAGGTTAGTGGTTAGTCTAGCAGTTAGTCTAGCAGTTTGGCATGTACTGACTTCCTGAGTCTAAAACACTAATAAGGGATTTAGTGTTACCGACTGACTGCTGCATGGTCACTTCCGGTGCAGCATCTTGATTGATGGTGTCTTCTGGAAGGGCGACCGCCTGCGCTGTTCAGGATGTGGTTAGCCTAGGTTCCGCACAATCAGGGTCATCAGCACTCTGCTTCGGGCCTGGATGCGCAGCGCGCGATACAAGGTTTAGAAGACTGTTATCATGATATCACCTGTCACTATCACACACGCTATGTCAGTCATGGCCACGGTACGTCGTCCTGATCTTCGATGGAAATCGCGTAACGCAACGGTCGCTCGGGTCCAGTGGCACCCGCACGATGCAACCGATTTCGCCGTAATCTGACAGACCTGGACCGGTCTAGGCATGCACATGCACAATTGTTCAATACATGCTTATTTAACAAGACGTGGCCGAAGGGTCCGGCGACACCACGCGAACTTGCAAGCTTGCTTCTCCGCAGCACCACAAGTAAGGAAACACGAGGCAGTCTTTCAGAATCATCGATATACTCCGACTCTCAGTGATGCTTGGCAGTTCCACGTCATTCAGCGTTCAGCTACGGCCTGCGATATTGTTTCCTGCTCGTTTACATGCTACCGAAGAAAGGCATTAAAAACGCACCTATAACACCGCAAGCGGCTCTCCCGCCCGCATTACCAGTTTTGAGGCTATCCTCGTTTCCTCCCTTGCCGAGGTCGTCCTCACCCTATGTATCCACAGGATTATGAGTGTGCGAAACGGAAGGAGCCACACAAGTGCTGCCTACCTCGTGTACGATCACGGCACGACTGTGAGCCAGCCGGAAGTGTTTGGTCAGCATGGTACATACTTTCTATCATATTCAACCCGTTGAATCGATCCAACATACCCAATAATGCTGTAAGGGCCATTGAGGGAAATGACGTCGTCGGTGAACGAAAAAGTCGTTATGCCATGTTCGTCGCTGGCAATGTTTCCCAGGTCTCCAACGTGCCTCACTGAGTCCGTCGGGGCACCATGCACTCGGTTAAACGGATTGTAATGGGCACCCGTGGAGAGACAGCCGTCCGTTAGGTCGCCCCGTTCGCTGACGTATTATCAAATTCAGAAAGTTGGATTGTCAGGACCATCAGATTTGATAACTGACTGGACGTGGAAGCCGCGAACCGAGGATGGCCCGAGGTGTTGGATGGTCCCTGAGACTGTCACAGGTCCGCCTTTAATCGGCTGTTCAAATGTCACTGTGCCAGAGACAGGGGAGCTCCCTTTGAGTACGACGACTGCCTGCTCGACGCTTATCAGCGACCTCTGACGTAGTTCGACATTATTAGGAAGACACCGAGAGCCACCTTTTGAATGTGCTCTACTTCTGGCCCATTGAGGAACCACTTGTAGTATAGCACGAGAATGGCTGCCGCGGTGAGCACGGTGGTTATGAACATTGGTTTGTTCATCTTTTTTTCGTTGTAGCGATCCATGGTCAGAAGAGTAATCGTGAGCCTGAGATCAATGTCATCAAATTTACTTCCCGGGCCGCCGTCCATGCGTGCGCCATCCGAAAGCTTTTGGTATGACGATGCTCCACGTCACCAACTCGGCAAATTCCACAGCGTGATGTCAACATGGAGTTGCAAATAGAAAGAAAAATAGATATCTATGTACAGAATGCCACGCCGAACTACTTCAAGCACAACAAAGAACAATGCTAGGGCCGTGCAAAAGAGTCAATATGCAAGCAGAAACCTTCAACCCTGTATTCGCCGCATCAGAAGAACCCCCATTTATATTGCCGTGTTCACATCCAGCATAGGACGGTCGTGGGACCACAATCGTTTGACAACGACTATCAACGAGCCCGGAGGGTTCGAGAAATGAATGGGACAAAACGAGAAGTCTGGTTGGACACCTTGCTTAGAAAAATAGATATGTCGTGATAAACACGCCGAGCGCTATGATGATAACCACCTGCAGTGGTACACCCTCCTGGTGTATGACAGTATCGCGTTCCACCACAGTGCCCACTTCCGTCCGGTCATAGTAGGTGCTTGCACCATCGTCAGAACTGGCGGTGTATCTTCGACGGAATTCGGATGGCGCTACGGAATCGGGAGCAATCGATTCGGGTGCGGTGGAACTCGGGTCTGGCACTGCGGCCAGTAATGAGCGCAAACGTTGTATCTCGGACTGGGCTTCGGTGAGCTTCAGTTCAAGATCGCGGTTGGGTGCAACCGCCGGAAGGGGAGGAGGAGAAGTAGGTGGTGATGGTTGGTTAACATTGACGTTTACGATGCCTACGCCTGGACCACTGGTGGAACGCTGGAATTGAGTGGATTCTTCTCTCGAATCTTCGCGATAAATGTTGGTTGATTCTCGTGGATGAGGCGGGGTCACCGTACGTGGAACGATGGGTGGCGAGGATACCGCAGGGGGGATGGGTTGGGGTGCTATCAAAACCGACTCGCCCTAGCATGTCGCCCACGTTAAGCGCCTGCAACTAGATGGGAACGACAGACACGCACCTCACTGACGTAGCGCCGCGAAACGAGTACAGATGAGGGCTCTTCTGCATGGCTCTCATGGAGGTCCTCTGGCTCCTCCTCAACGGTTTGCCCCTCTGCTGGGAGGTACACGACACGCAGCTTCTGTTGGTGAACCTTCCACTCTTCACCTGCGCCACCGGCAGCATTCCACTAGAAAAACATGAGTTGGGGTGCGAAGACGCAGCACAGGTTCTCACGATGTCTTGGAGATCTTTCGTTTCCTTCTCGGGTGTGATGAGGGTGCTTTGGATCAAGAACTTGTCTTTGCACTTGGCTGACAACGGGGGCTCTTCCTTCATGGGCTGGAGCATTACTAAACGAGATGGTTGAGGTATGCAATAAGCACAGTGCATGAGGCATACCGGACACCTCGACGCTGTCGCCGGGTTCGATTCTGCCCGAGTTGGGACGAACGCAGTAGAGCTGCGGGGCGACTCAGGGAGAAGAGACGCTCAGAAAGGGGCCACGGACCTTGGGCGCGGTTGTTTTGACCTTGAAGGCGACGGGGGACGGGTTCTGATTTGAGACGAGGAGCACTTTTTTGACGAGCTGGGAGAACGGCCCTGGAGCGGGATGAGCGGGGGCATGACGAGTAGGGGAAGAGACGGACTGTTGAAGCCCAACGCATTGTTGGGGACGAGGTGGACGGACATGGTGTGGCGGGAGGAGAGGGGGATATCCGAGTCAGAGGGTGCGGTCTGGCTTTTGGGGCGGAGTTGGACCCCGGCGCTGGTTTTATTTCCCTCGCGGCGAGGATCACACACGCTCACAACTGAACTCGTGTTCGGAGCGTGCTCTACACACTTCTTCAACGCGTGCCCACCTCAATGCCTATCGTACAGCCTATTCAGAGCCCCTTCAGCGCAGCATGCACCAGCCACAAATCCGCCACCTCCTTCACTCGATCAATCACCTCCTTCAGCGGTCCGTCCGAGACAGCGTCCCAGTGCGCCTGCAGCACGTGAGGACTCGCTCAACCAACTACGAGTGTCTCTACTTGCCTGCACAGTGTCCCACCCTAGGATGCCATGGTACGCGTTCGGCTTATTGACGATCGGAGCCCAGCTGTCTCCGTGGAACTTGGGGGTCCCAGCGAGCTTGCGGTGGAGTTCCTGCACCAATGGCTCCAACTCGGCGAGCGTCTTCCCCTCCTTGAGGGTGAATGTCACGAACTCTGTGATCGGTGCGCCAAGAGCGCCCGCGGCGTCCTCGAACTCGACGTAATTCACCGTTGGCTCAGAGCCGAACACAGGCCGAAAGGCCTCTTTTATCTGAGCGTAATCTGTCCTAGTAGTGAACGCATCGCGATCGTTTTTGGTAGCCCAGTCTACGCCGATTAGGTTTTCGATCACTACTGTGTAAGACGATGGGGCGATGAAAAGTTACCATTGACCCAGAAAATGACAAGGGCGTTGCCATCTTCAAGTTCAGTCTGGTATCCGAAATATTGTCTTTGAGTAAGTCGCCAATCGATAAGCGGGGTGATGCAGAGGATGGTCGGTATTTAGCTTACTTCAGTCCGTTTGCTTTGCTGATCTCCCCAAGTGGCTCCTTGAGAGCAACGTTGCCAGACTTGTAACCTTCAGAGGCTTTGAAGTAGGTGATCTCGGTATAAGAGGTCATGGTGTGAGTGCGGCCGGATCGGTCGACACGCAACTGTTCTTAACTCAATATGGGCCACGAGCAAGCAACTAGGAAATTCGCCGATTTTCCTCCGCAGTGGGATGACGTCACTTGCCCTCTACCATGATTAGATCAACCGCAGGCCAATTCATCTCCAGGGATTATGCCGCATTTTTCTCTGCAGGTGGGCTCTATTTTGTAGACACCTCCATTGCTCACCTCCTTCGTTCATCATCCTCCACCCAGGGGCGCTATGTTGCACGTAAGCCATAGTCACCGTCTGGGAACTCCAACTTCCTATCCATCGTAGCATCACCCATGGCGCTATGACGCGTAAGTTTCCCTGTCTGCTCCTCCACGGTCATCGTACACTTCTCGAGCAGCCATCGACGTCGTCAAGACCCGCATCCAAATTGATCCCGTCTACAAGAACCTGAACATCCTTTCCGGCACCCGGCACGTCATCGCTACAGAGGGTGCACAAGGCCTTCTCACAGGCTTCGGGCCCACCGCAGTTGGCTATTTTGTCCAGGGTGGCGCAAAATTCGCCGGATACGAATACTGGAAAGCAAAGTCTGTCGAGTGGATTGGCCCACAGGACGCGGTCAAGTATCGCACGGCCATCTACCTCGGCTCAGCCAGTGTCGCAGAGTGAGCGTTGGGGACAGTCTCGTGGGACGAGCATGCCTAATCACCACTTCATCACCGTAGATTCTTTGCAGATATCCTGCTTACGCCCCTGGAAGCAACCAGAATCAGGCTCGTCTCAGAAAAAAACTACGCAACCGGTCTTGTTTCTGGTTTCACTCGCCTCGCTCGCGAAGGGGGACCGAGCGAGCTTTACGCCGGTTTTGTACCGATAATCTGCAAGTTTAGCGTACAGACCAAACCCATCGCCCCCATATTTACCACATTTTGTTTTCCAGACAAATCCCTTATGCAATTGGGCAGTTTACCGTGAACGAATTTTGCCATGAGGTTGCTTTTCGCTCCATGTCCGAGGAAACGCGAAATGACCTATCAGGGGCGGCTAAATTTTCTCTTCAGTTGGGCAGCGGAATCATTGCTGGGTTTGCTGCTGCGATCCTTAGTCACGTTGGTCTCGTGGCTTCTTTCCTAGCGAAGTTAACTATCTCATAGCCTGCCGACACGTTGCTCAGCCAGATCAACAAAGGACACGGCCCCGTTGGCTCCATGACTTACAGACTCACTGTCCTGGCCCGGCAAGCAGGGTTCCGTGGCTTATTTGCCGGGCTGGGGCCAAGGATGGCTATGACGGCAGGGCTGGTGTCCGGCCAGTTTGTCCTATACGGAAGCATCAAGCAAGGTATGCTCATAGTCTCGTACCTTCGAATAGCAATGCAAACCGGACTCTCCCAGCTCTCGGTGCCCCTCCGGGCATAGAAATACACAAGGAAAAGAGAAAAGAGGTTTAATTCTCTGTACCAAAAGTTTTGTAGTCGACATGGACAGGCCATGTGGAGAAATGTGAACTGTTCATTCCTCATCTAGGGCCCTGCCTAAGATCTTCGCGAGGCGGTCCTTCACGCCGGTTTGGTGTGACGCTTCGTCGCTTGTGAGATCCCATTCTAAGAACCGTCTTGCGACCTCCTCAGCAGCTTGAAGGTCTGATTTTTCTTCGTCGGTTATTTGCTCCTCCAACAGTTGACCAAGTTCGTATCTTGCCAGAAGTTCGCTTGAGTTGAGAGCGAAAATATGAGCATATCGGTCGTCAATATATTCGGCGTTACAGTTTCGCATCCGAGGCGCTACATACCTAACATGCTGAGCCCTGGTCACAATACGGCAGGGCAGTCCAAACACCGCCGCGCATTGCGCAGCATGAGAGGAAAGCGAGAGACCTGGCGCAACGCTATCGAAGCATTACTCAAACATATTAGCGCGATCGAACGGGTCTGTCACCGGTACAAATACATGATCTTTTCGCCCGGTCCTAGTGTCCTGGTAACGCTGCCTTCTTCACAAGTCTCCGAATCACATAATCCATCAGCATCGAGTACATCCCCTGTGCTGGATGCAAACAGAATCTTCATGTGGACGAAAGTGATGGGAAGTTTGTGTGGGTCGAGCAGGTCTTTGCGAAAAACTTCGTGAAAATGGGTGGCGACAAGTACTTTGGGGCAGTCTTCGCCACGTCCCAAGAGATGGTTCAGGACGCCACAAAATAAGCCAGCCCCGTCTTTACATGATGTTAGAAACGCGGTTATAATCGTTCAGAGACCCACCTGTAGCCGCCGTTCCTTTCCCAAATTCATCAAGTAAAATCAGGGACTTGGAGGTGCAGTTTCGTAAAGCGAGGGAAACTTGATTAAGATCTATCATGAATGCTGATTGCGCCTATTTCAAGGGAAAACGCGTCAGCGAGCACATATGGCGATTTTAAACAATACCTTTGAAACGGATTCTTTTGTTTGAATACGTGTAAAGACTGCAAGTGTTAAGTGTTTCACATTGATTATGATTCTAATCGACACCCACTTTTATCGACTATTCCCAACGTAGCAGATTCTGCCGGAACGAAACTGCCAAGTTTTGATAATACGGCGTCAAGAGACACGGTATGGTATGACCCACCTCCCGATCTATAATGGGTAGTCAATTACCCTGCTTAACCGTGATCCACATCACTCAACCGAAACACACCTGTGCCATGTATTGAATTAATGCAACCTGTGATCGATTAACTTTAGGCATTAATGGCCATGATGCACGGCTCCTGACCTGTTTCAAATACACGCTCTTTGAGAAAGTAATTAATAGCAATCCGAACGAAATATGAAGGATGCATACTTTGCCGCAGGCATTTGCACCGGTGCAGAGCACCACACTAGTCAACATGGCCCCAGCTCCTGCGTCGGAGCTACTATCATCTTCATGACACACTCCGAAGCCCACTCCGGCGACCAGACGCGCATCGTTAGGAACGAAGGTGTCCAGGATCCGCTCTTGAAGAGGGTGCCTAGTAGAGAAACTCAGGTGCGTTTCTCGTAGTAGTGAATTTGAATCGGACTGCGCACACCTTCCCTGGACGATGTCAATGATAGGATGATCTACCATGCGAGGACGTCGGTAGTCACACGCTCTTGCAGCCTCCGCAAACGACAGTAAACAGTCAAGCTCAGCGCAGACGTTGGAGGCCTCTTCCATAATCGGACCATATCGAAGGATTTTGTCAAGTAATTCTTGGACGATTTCAATTTCTCGGTCTATGCACTAAGTATGAAATAATCTATGAAGAAAATGATCATACCGACAATTGCTGGATGTAGATCCCCGATGTGGCCGTCCATGTCTATGAGGAATGTTCAGATTGGTTTTCGTACAGTGCCATCTAAAGTTGTGCACCTTGCATCTCCTTCGACTTGAAGTAGACATGGAACCTACTTATAAGTGAGATTTTACGGAAAGGGACAGAACCCTAACAACTCACTCAGAGGAGAACTGCAATGCTGAATGAATCACTTTCGAATAAAGATTTGACCGCTCACCTGAAAACTCCATCCGTCCAAGACTTGAATCCCTGTTTCCGTTTCCCATTCCTCGCGCATCGGTACGGTTATAAGGAATCCTGTTAGGGGGTTAGTAGAATCGATTTCGTTACCAAACACTCAGGCATCCGAACCCAGCTGAGGAAAGTATACGACATTCAATGATTCGGCATAATCCACTGGGACGGTTTGAGAGATTTGCTCTGCTACTTTCGACTGCATTCCGTTCCTCGAACGCTTGTCGACCATGACGAAGTGTTAGCTCAACTCACCAACACAGAATCTATCCCACGATAAACATGCTTCCGTTTGTCAAGTTCTTCATCCACATGTGGTCGAACGCACACACGAGACACTTCCGCCGACTCCTCCCAGTCGATCTGGCGACCCTCAAGTGAGCGCCCGAATCATAACTCAACATGAAGGAGTTTGACCGTATCGTTGACCATGCTACCAACTTCCTTAAAGGCTACAACATCGAGCACCTTTACGAGCTACAGATCAAATTCGGAAATTCACGGCATGCTGGTAGTGGTTAAAGCACTCACTCTTACGATGATATCGACTTGCTGACTTTGACATAGGTCTCTAAGTGCATCCAGAATTAATGCAGAATGGTAGGTGAACTAAGAGCTCCCAATATATAAGTCAATGTTTGACAGTGGCGGAAAAGACGGACCTTCACCAATACCTGCCAATCAGACACGGTTCCTTTCCCCGATTTCAACACACCCAGGGTCCTAGGAATGTTCGCGATGCCTTTTAGTTGACTCTGCAGGGCGCCGACTATGGGCGCGTTCTCTGCACGCAGAAAGCACTCCACGGCGTCGTGTCGTGCTTTGAGAGTCTGAAGTGACAATGATGGACGTATAAACCATGTACGAAGTAGTGAACGACCCATGGCAGTTCGGGTAGCATTTAATATGCCTAAAGTTTGATCCAAGTGAGCAGGAGAAAAGTAGCGAAGAAGTATGAGTGAACCAAATAATGATAGCCCTTCTTTTGTTTGGTCAGAGTGGATGGTGGCATGGTCTTCACTCTCAAAGATCTGCAGGGAGCTATATATAGTGACAGACAATCAACAAATGCACCCCAGTCATATTAATGGAGGGCCTGGCTTGCCAAAGAGTATCCGCATTGATGTGCATGACTTGATCTCTGAGACATGCATGCTGAGCATCATGGACAGGACGAAGAAAACAGCATACAGAGCCAGGGCCTCAATACCACATACGTTCAATTCTGTTGTTTCATCGGCATCACCTAGCTCCCCAGTTGCTCGTCCGCGAGAAAGAAAGTCGAGAAGGGCTCCAACCGAAGATAACTATTACCGGTGATGGTCTCATTCCTGTCCACCCTGTTTGTCATGCACGGACTCACGCAAAGAGGCGAAGACTCCAGTGAGGCGAAGTTTGCCAAGCGCAAGGCAGCGTTCCACCGCTCCATGACAGGGTCTCCGGTGGCCTCTCTTCTTCTAGACATGAAGTTATATGCGCTCTTAATCCCGACAGCTGAAGAAGTGTCAGACGCGTTATCGTAGTTGAAGCTCAAGACAGAATCTAAGCGAGTTAGCATGCTCAAGGATAGCACCCTGTTGCGGCCTTTGCTAGGAGTAAACTCTTTGTGAGGTCTGATCTGGAAAACGCTGGAAGAGGCCTCCGCTACTCGGAAATCGTAAATGTCTCCATATGCGGCCAGAGCGAACGAGCTCACCATGATTTTGCAATACTGAGATGAAACCACTGTCCGCTTTGGAGCTAGTGAGTATGAAGTCCGGATCCGAGCTTTCCAAGACTGCCACAGTTTCAATTGCCGACCCACAGGAGCAAACCGGTAGACCAACTCATTGTTGTCAAGTCATAGTGGATACCTTCCTGGGTATCCTCGAGCACATACAAGACGCATTTAACGGGGTCATAGTACGCGCACCCAATACGGCCACTGGGACGGTGGATGAGACACGACCACAGCAAAGTATGTCCAACCTCACTGCTGACAGAAGATGGTCAGACAAACCTACAGGCTGGTCAAAGAAGAACGTTCGACGGCCCGAATTCCAACACTACCTTTGGCGACTCGGATGGATCTGAGGTTGACGAATCGGGTCCGTCGTGCTGGTGGGACGGACCATCCCATCTGACACGTTTTGTGCTCGCACCAATATTGAGCTCGTGACCTGCCTGACTTCCTAAACCTTGGTGGTAGTCAGATTCCAATCCTGGTGTTGATTCGCTAGGCGTTCTCGGGCGCTTCAATTCGGACTTGCGCGGCATTCCGATGCCCTGCAAGAAGATGAGAGTGAAGATACAAAGGGTTGAGGCGTACACAACAATCGGAACACGTGACCGCAGACTGTCGGCGGATGAGTACACTCACGACTTCAAGCTTCAACTCGGAGGGAGCGGCAAGGCATTTATTATAGAGCACGGCGTAGCTATGGGATAACAAAAGGAACTACTTCTTTACGCGCAAGAGTTCCTTCGTGTCTTCCCCGGTGACTATCGAACAATCAGTCGGATGCATGCATATCATTCCTATGAGAACGCACCATTCAGCAGCAAACTTTGAGAATCGAGCATTACACGGTTCCCAGATGCGGCGAGGACGCCTGCAATATCACGGGCAGCCTCTAGACGCCGAAGTTCAAGGAAACCTTTGTTCGTCCGCATGGCTTCACCAATCAACTCTGCACTGCGTGCTTCACCCTGCGCGCGGACAATGATCGACTATCGGGGGGCTGGTCAGAAGAATATCGGCATCAAAAGTCGCCATTTACTTGTTTTTCTTGTATGGCTTGGTCAACCAAGAACGCAGCTCGAAGTGCTGTTTGTTGTGCAACCTAACAAGTAGTTTGTTGTCAGGCGGCCTAGAAGTATTATAAGGGAAAATTGACTTGTTTCGCTTCAACGGCATGCGTGAATTCTGGGGAGAACGCAACATGTGTAATAGAGACATCATCCAGTACAATATTGAACCGCAGAGCCCGGTTCGTGAGATTTTCCCGGATCAATCGCGAGACCTAAGACGGCACGATTAGCGACCGGCTCCAGGGATGCTTGACGTGCAATTAACCATTTCACGCTGAGTGATGAGTTGACTGGCATTAAATTGAGCGACAACACTCTTGAGAACCTCGTTGACGATGGATGGTAGTACGCGCTCGTCATAGTCCTTCCCGAGTTCACGGAAAATCTTGGGTAGCGCAGAGACTGATGGTCTTGACAGCACTCGACAAGTGATATTCACCATTTGCAAATCTAACATACTTCAGGATACTGGTTGTCACTTGATCGGGAAACAAACCTTTTGTGCCCGTCAAACTTGCAACACTCCTGGGCTTGGCGCGAATATCAAAAACAATCGGCGTTTCGAACCAAGGCACCTGGAATACCTGAATGCATCAAATTGAATAGCGTCCAGCGTACGCACCATAATGTGGGTCCCTTCATTGTAAACTTCATCTTTTACACCGTGCAAGCTGAGGCAGAGTGGATGAGTGACACTCCCAGGCCACAGGGCCGTTTGTTTTTCCTACCGGGTGTACTTGATGGCACGGTGACCACCATCAACTTGAACAATTTAATGACGAGCTCAGAGATAATGAAATGACGCACCGTTGAACAGACTAGCATTGAGAAGTAATCCACCACCAATGAGCGCAGCAAGCAGACCACCTCCGGCAAGAAATCGACCAGGTCCACCAGGGAGACTACCACCTCCTTGAGCACCTGCCCGCTGAACTTGCTGCGCAAAACGTCGAAATGCCTCCTGGCTGTTCATGAGAAGGCGAATAAAGAGTCCCGACTTGTCCGTGCTAAATTACAACTCAAGCGACAAAGTGTGAAGAATACGCCAGTGTGTCACGTGATCATGTCCAGCGCTAATATAAAAATCAAATCTAATTCTAAATCATTTTCTCAGTCACATCTGAATCCTTACGAAGATGTTCATACAGGGCGAGGTAGCAAGCAGCGTGGTTTGTCTTTTTTTTTCAGCGGCGAACGAAGGCTTCACTAATAATGACTGTGCACTCACAGCTTGGCTGGATATCGATTGCGTGCTGGTGAGGGGTCCCGCTATATGGGAGCTATCAATGCCGTAACTACTCAATTACAGGATAATCGTGTACTCCCCTCAAATCATTGAAAACTACCAGTTGCAGAGTGGAGAGGGTTTATCTCTGCTGTTTGTCTACATATGGCTACTTGGCGATCTATGCAATCTGTGTGGTGCTGTTCTAGCACACCTCCTCCCCACCGTGATCATTCTGGCCGTTTATGTGAGTGTTGATGTAAACAGACCAGTGTCGACGACCTCACGGATCTTTGTTACGACAGTATACCATTTGTGATTCTACGTTGCTCTGCCAGATATATTATTATCGGTGGAAGCGACGGTATGGAAGAATCGCTTTGCGAGCGGAGAGTAGTGGTCCGACGGAGGAGTCTTGCCTGCTCGGTGATAATGCGCTGGTGCGTGGGTCAGAAACCTGCCCCACGTCGGTGGTGGGGGTGTTTCTGCAGTACACGGCCGCCGTGGCATTTGTGATGGTCACTGGGATTGTGGCGTATCTAATCAGCGAGCAAATAGAAGGACCTGATTCCACGCCTCTCGCGCCGGACGCACCGCTAGAGTGGAGGGTCCAGGTGATTGGATGGATGAGTGCATTATTATACCGTGAGTTGAGCGCTGACACGACCGTGAAGAAAGGCTGAATATGTTGCAGTGGGGGCTCGCGTGCCTCAAATATGTGAGCGCGGGACTAGGACGGGAGACGGCTGCTGATGGATGACAGTGAAAAACATTCAGACTCGATGCGACGGGCTTGCGCCGGGGTTGTTTTTGTTTGCGATCCTCGGGAACGGAACGTTTGCGCTGTCAATTGTAGTGGTGTCTTCCGGGCGCGAGTACCTAATAAGGAATGCAAGCTGGCTTGCAGGTGCGGCATCCAGTCTGTCGATTCGGATAGCATGCTGATGGCCGTTGCAGGAAGCGCGCTGACGATTTGTCTGGACGTTATTGTACGTGTGATGGAGTGCGGGTTCCTGGTACTGAATGCCTGGACAGGTGCTCGGACAGTTCTTCTATTACGGGTTTGTGTCTCGGGAGCGGGGCTGGGTGGATGTGGTGGATGTGTGATATTAGTATCTTGCGTGGGAATGAAGCGATGACTTTGCTGCCTCGTTGCTCGTCCTCGTGTTCGAGATGCTGTTTTGCCGTTGCACGTTTCTGCCGAAATCGCCTCCTGGGGTAACACTCCAGACATGCGCCCGGCCTCGTGCTTATCCATCTCATATTCCACAGGTACATTCATGCCCCTCATATACACACCCGATCCGCCGCACACTCCTCACCATGCACTCCACACTCGCAGGTTTGTCCCTCCGCCTCCTTTTTTCATTCTGAGTGCTCTCTCTGGGTTCCATTCCACTCCGTCTCCACATCGACAGCCCCGCTCTACGCCTCCGACAGCCCGATTATTTAAACGCCCCCGCGTGCTCGTTCTGCTTGACTTATATTCTCATCGATCATGCAGTGCCCTCTAGTATCTCGCTCTCTTTGCGACGATACCCATCTTCCGATGCACCGTCATGGCTCAAAGCTTGGCGACATCCCGGCCTTTTCCCCGCGGTCATCCGATCCAGTCTCCTCGGCTGTCAGCTCCCCTTCCTCCCCTCCACCACCCTACGAAGATGTCCACATTGTCTCCAGACCCATCTTCATCTCCCCTCTCTCCGGCTCGATCGAGCACTCTCCCGCCCCCCCAGGTGCTTCGTTCCCTCCCCCGAACCCCGCTCCCCACCTTGCCATGTCTTCCAACTCCCAAACCTCGATTTCACACCTCAGAGAAGCTATTGGTTCACTGGACACTCAGATGGCTTCCCTCCTTAGCCAACGTCAAGATCTCGAGTCGCGTCTCGAACGGGCCGTTCGTTCCCAGTCCCCTGTTTATCGTCTCCCAGAAGAGCTACTCTCCTCTATATTTGTTATCGGAGTCTGCCTGTCATGCGATCAGGATGTACTGCTGGTGTCCAGTTTGATGCTCGTGTGTCGCTACTGGAGGGATGTAGTCGTCAACACTCCAGAGCTGTGGGCTACCATTTCCATCAGCCCTCATGATTCTCTTCAAAAAGCACGTCGAAGATTGGCTCGGTCTAAATCCGTCCCTCTCGACGTCACCGTCAATTTCACGCCGAGGGAAAACGAATCAGGCACTATGGAGAGCATCGTTCGCGCGATGGATCTCCTCAGTCCTGCCCTCTGGCGTGTCAAGTCCTTTCGCCTCAGCGTACCCAACAGACCCCAGGCGCATGCGGCACTCCAGCGCTGCAGAGAGGACGCACCTCTATTGGAAACGCTGTCGATATGTATCTTCCATTCCATGCAAGAGGACCACTGTTCCTCACCTTGTCTCCCACTCTTCAATGGCCACGCCCCGCGTCTCCGCTCGTGTTCATTCACCTCGTTCAATTTCGGCTGGGAGAGGACGATTGTATCTGGGTTGCGAGTCCTGCAGCTGAGCGGATACTGGAATGGATTCTCTCCTTCTGCCGAGAAGCTCCTTGAAATACTTCGCCACTGTCCGCAAATCGAAGAACTTGCACTCCGCAATATGTCCGATATCGATCCAGAGGCTTCGGCATATTCGGAACCAGAGTTGGTGCCCGTCAAGGTTGTCAAGTTACCTCGTCTCGTCAAGGCTTCTTTCTATTATACGGGTAACATGCGCGTCCGGATGCTTCTCAGTCAAGTGTCGTTCCCAGCCCTCGAATCTCTCGAGTTTTGTTATCTAGATAACTTGACGCCAATCATTGAATACCTCAGACAGCAGTCCCTCACATCCCTTCCCCTCCGTCACTTGCATATCGAGTCCAGCTTCTTTAGTGAAACAAAATTTGTGACACTGTTGAGGCGACTGATGTCACTTGCGACACTCGAGCTAGTTGACATTGAAGACGTATCCAGCTCTCTCCTCCGGGTGAGTGCCCTTGTTGTCATGCGATTCATCATCTGAACGAGTGATACAGAGCTTGTCCTCTCCACACCCTTCGCATCCTTGGGTTTGCCCTAAGCTAGAGAATCTGAACCTCGACGGATGTACGAACTTAGATTGGGACTCCCTCCGAAGCTTGGTGGAATCACGTCTCTCCGGAAGGTCTTCCCATCTATCCTCTGCCTCTATACCAGCATTGCGTGTCATGTCAAGTGCGTCCGCATCGGCACACGTCCACGCCCTTACTGCAGGACGCTCCAGTCCTGTCTTAGCCCCCCACCGGCTGGCGTCTATTGATGTGACACATTGTCATCAAATCAACAAGGAGATGGTGCAATGGCTCAAGATGTATGTCCGCGACGTTCACTGTGACCCTGCCAAGGGAGTCTGGGGAGAGGCCATCATTGCATGATGCTGATTCGAGTATTGGTTCCTTTTCCCCCTTACCTGCCAAGCTCACAACAATCACCCTCGTAGATGATGGAAGAAGGTACATGTCGGTTTTCCTGTCGCGACAATGTACATCTTGCCATCCGATACCCTTCATGATTACGACTCCTGCGATCTTGGTTATTCGCATCCACTATTGCCCTCGGCTGTATCAAGTACATTGTCCGCTCGTGTATTCATCAGTACATACCATCACAATGAAGTGGAATACAACTCGGCTTTGGAGTGACGGGATTCACTCGTTAAGGTATGCTAGCATCGTCTTCCTTCTATCTTCCTCTCTTTCATGAATCCTGGCGAACCCTCGCTTCCCCTTCCCATCTACGGCCTTCTTCCTACGTACCTCTTCCGCGGTCCGCAGATGAGCAGCTAGTGCAGCCGCATTGTGGGTAACACGTTTTTTCGACCGCTTGGAGGGGCCCTCCGTTTTCGCTTTCAAACCGATACCCAAACGATCTGCCTTTAAGACAACCGGTAAAGGAGTCAGTAATGACTTCTGCATGTGCGATGCAGAGGCTTCGCCAGTGGGGTGGATCTGCAACGGTTCAAGTGATTGCTCAATGGTGTCACCATCCCCGTCTTCAGGCGTATCATCGGATACTTCCGAATCCGAGTGCGTGAGGTCAATCACCTCCGGTGTGGTCTCAATGCCGGCCGCATCTCTCCCCGTCCTGATAGAAGACGACAAAAAACCGTCCAAATTCGCACGGGCTGTGCGACGTGCGACGTGCGCACCCAACCCTTCGCCTTCATTCCACCCGCTCCGCTGCAACATCCCAAACCCCCTGTTTGACGGGCCGATATGAAGCCAGACAGGGGGCACGTAGCGTTCCTCTGAGGGCAGTGGCGGCGGATCGCGCGCGAGAAGATCAGCTAGGGACGGTGCCGGTGCAGGCAAGCCCGGATTGGTCGATAGCTCGGAGGTGCGTAGCGCATTGCGTATAAACCAGTCGTTTTGTGTAACCTCTGTCCTGAAGCGTGATGGGTTCTGTGATTGGAATGGCCCTGGGTCTTTTGGGCTCGGATTGGGTGCGCTAGATGGCCTTGATGCAGGAGGAGCCGTGCGGGAGGATTCAGACGGTGCGGTCAGAGATCTATACCACTCCGCGGTAGACGTGGAAGGCACATCCGAGGGGGAAGCTGTGGACGAAAACGATGACGGCGTCCCCCATTCATCATAGGAAATGGTTGCCGGGACGAATGTCGGTGCTGCGCGAATGCGACGTTGTGCGGAGAACGAAGATTCGGTCTGCCAGGGATCCGATGGATCGTCGTCTTGCTGGCCGGTCTCGCGTTCGAGCTTTTCACGATCTGCGGGATCGTAGTGTGACCGGATGATGTGGGTGACGGTGGCCATCGTTCCAGGTCGACAGGGTTCGAAAGGAGCGCAACGTTTGCGCTCCGGCTGGAGCCATTGATTAGTCATGCAAGCATTATCATGTGATATACTTTCATCTGCCCCTCCGGATAACTGGCAAGATGGCCGAGCGGTCCAAGGCGTGTGACTCAAGCTGAAAGGCTTGCCTGCTACAGCGGGTTTCTCATCTCCGTATGGAGGCGGGAGTTCGAATCTCCCTCTTGTCAACACTTTTTCTTCGTGAAGGACCTTTTGGTCTGTCATAGGTTGATCGCAAGATCCCATTACTTAATGTGCGATGAGTATCGTTATGGTGGATTGGCGGGTTAAGTAACGACGTTTCGAGGGACACCTTCACGTACAAGCAATGAAGGCGGGCCTTTTTTGTCATCGACTCGGGATGTTTGGTCATTCTTAGTCATCGAATCTGATATGCATGCTTACTAGACATTGTTAGGAAGCGAACAAAGGGCCGAGCCGCCTGCTGTAGTTGACGGCATTCAATGACAACTCGCTTCCGAGTTCAATCGACAGACACTGTAGCATTGCCAGTAGCAGTCACCGGAGCGGCACTCAGAAAAGAGTTATGGACCAAAGTTGGAGAATAATCGGTAGAAGTAGTAAAATGCAAGGATTGAATCACACCATCTACCGGTCGTCACACCGACCCCGGGCAGAATCTTCATGTTTAACAAAGGCTGTCTTGACCTGGATACCGTTGGTCACCATCAGCAGTCCAGAAACCATAGCTGTTCAAGATCGATCCACCAATTTAATAACCGGATCAAATTCGCCTTTATTTACATCCAATACACGGAAGGGTTGCTAGGGTATGATGCGACTGTCAATGGAATAGTGTAGATATGTGGTTATGCATTACTGATGGGTACATTGCCGGAGCCATCGTACGAAAATCCTATGCGGTGTGAGATTCAATCAACACATGGACACAATGGGCACATACCAGCGAATTGCGCCTGAACGGTCGACGACAAGTGCGAACCGTCGACGTAACTGTCGATGGGTGCTTCCGTGGTAAATACGGTATCAAAGTTGGACACATCCTGGTAGCCAATCAACCCGGTCCATCACAGGCACGATGAGGGTGGGCTTACCACTGGGCTGGAAACACTAGGTTTGAAAGGAGGCTGAATCTTCTTTTGCAAAAGTTTCTTGAAGTCGATGTGTTTTTCAAAGAAAGGATGCCTCTTGATCTCCTCAGCACCATTCACACCAAGACGCCGCGTTGGGTCGCGTTCAAGAAGGCTTGTCAAAATGCTCCTGGCTTGAGGGCCAATTTCGGGTCCAAAGACCAAAGGATCGTGAAGAATCTTGTGGTACATTTTCTCAGTGACCTCTGCCATTCCAAGTCAGTCGCATCTTAATCGCCTAGACCAGAACGCACCATCGTAGAATGGAGGGAGACCCGAAAGCATCTCATAAAGCAATACCCCAAGAGTCCACCAATCGATCGCCTTGTCTATAAAAATGGGTATTATTGCCAAAGACGGGAGGAATGAGCACGAAAATCTCAACTGTATCCTTGGCCGTTGAGAATCTCAGGTGCCAGATACTCAGGCGTGCCACAAAAGGTGTTTGTCGTGTCCGAATCTTTCATGTTTAGCTTGCAGAGACCAAAGTCACAAAGAGCGATATGGCCAGTATAGTCTAAAAGGATGTTCTCTGGTTTCAAGTCGCTAGGGGACTTTCAGAATCATATCAAGAGTTGACATGCCGGGCATACCGGTATACGACATCGAGTTCATGGAGGTGTTCTAAAGCAAGGAGTAGTTCAGCACTATAAAAGCGGGATCGTTCCTCGTTGAAACGCTGTTCACGCTGTAAATGATGGAACAGTTCTCCGCCGTTGACGAAACTAAATGGCGTAGTCTAAGGCAACTGGTGTGAAGGAAGATCATGCACTCACGCAAGAACTAAATATAACTTTTGTTCCGACTGGAAGCTAAACTTGAGAGGAACGATAAAAGGATTGGTAACGCGGGCGAGCACCAAGCGCTCGGCAAGGGTGTGGGTAATCTCTTTCCTGTCGACGATGTGTGCTTTTCTGATGGTCTTCAAAGCATATATCCGCATAGTGTCACGCTTCCTCACTTGCATGACCTACGGGTAGGATGGGATTAACATGATATAAAAGGTGAATTTGAAACATAGATCCACCTTTCCGAAGCTTCCCTTTCCGATGACGGTGATAAGCTCGAAATCATCGATCGTCAAGGATTGGCCCTAAAAACTGATTGGGTGTGTGGGACAGTAAGATTTGAGGAACGCTCACGGAGCTTGGTTGATATGCAACGCCGATCTGAATCTTCCCATTTCCACCCGTAAGGTCGTACCATTGATCTTGGCCGACGGGACCAACGTTATCAAAGTCGGGCGTGGCTTTGAGGCCTCCCATGAAGAGGTCGTTACCCATATCGTCAGCCAAGCCATCGTTGGCCACTTTGGGTTTCTCTGCGCGCAGATAGCACTGTATGGATATCTCTGAAGTACGAGAGACATCGCTAATGGTGTGCAAAGTGATTAGCGTTCAGAGGAAGATGAGACATGGTACTGACAACTGGGCTTGATACATGTAGAGAGGCTTTTCGAGGTCACCACCCAAAGGAGTGATGAGGACCTGGTTTACATCGAACTCCATGACGATGTAGGGGAGCCACCAGCACTGGGTCCGCTGCATGCTGTCTCTGGAGCTGTGACGTTTCGCGAGGCGTTTCTGCACGACGCTGGAAGGAGAGACAGAGGCGGCAGCCTTGCCCTGCTGAGTGGAGAGGGCGGCCTGCACGGCGGGGGGGAGAGGGGTGCCTGCGGGGAGGGCGAGGCCCTCTGCCCAGAGGACACGGATGGTCAGGAGGCCGGTGCGGGAGGTGGGCTTGCCATCTGGGTTCGCGGGCGTCGGGGTGGTGGAGCGGGGAGGGTCGTCCGTGCCGGCGGAAAGGGTGGCAGTGGAGGCCTTTTTAGTGAGCTTCCCGAGGCCTTTGAGCATGAAGGAGAGTGTGTGGAAGAACAAGGAAAAAGAGCGGGCGTGCCGTCATCTTGCAATGTCCGACTCTTCGTTGCGATCACGTGCTTTATCTAACCCACCATATCATCGACGTTTGAACGGCCTCGTCGAGCACTGGACCCCGATGCTGGCCCATATTATCGTAAGTAGCATGTCCCTGGTTTCACACTCCGCCCCGTCCAGAGTTCACGCACTGGTCGATTCGGCTAACAAAACGGGAGATCTGGCTGGATCACCATGCCGTTGCGGTAAAGAACCCGAATAATGACGGGCGTATAAATCTCATGCCCACCCACCCCCCGCGTACCGTCCACCAAGCCTGCCTCCCATGTCGGACCCTGGTCGTGCCGACTCGAAGCCCGAGTCCGAGGCCAAGTCCCAGCCTGAGGCTCAGCCTTATGTGTACGACGAATCCTTCGCTCCCGTAGGTTTCACGGACCTATTCCGGTAATGCGAGTCTTCTTCTTTCCTCCCAGCTGTTTACATTCATCATAGCTATGCTACCCGCTTCGAACTTTTTCTTGATGCTATTGGTATTCTTTGCGCCGCCGCGGCCGGGGCTGCGCAGGTAATTCCTTCCTGCATCTGCCTGTCCCTTGTCTCACACCCTCCTAGCCCCTTCTAAGTCTTCTCCTGGGAACACTCACCCAGGGCTTCGTCACCTTCGGTGCAGCCCAAGCCGCTTATTCTCAAAATACCAACAATGCAACTGCCTACCACGAACTGCAGAATGCAGCAACACAATTCAAGTCGGACGCTGCTACAGGTGCCTCGTATCTGCTTTACATTGGTATGTTTATTTTTCTTCCTCCCAATTCCTTGCTCATCTATTTAAGGCATTGCCGCGATGGTTTGCACGAACATCTATACGACAACTTGGGTTTATACTGGAGAACAAAACATCAAACGCATTCGAAAGATGTATCTTCGCGCCGTACTTCATCAGGATATAGCCTATTTC
>JBBPKG010000172.1:4161-17384 GCA_038089115.1 Fistulinella cinereoalba | reverse complement strand
CCAGCTTGCTTGCGAAGCCGCTGGCTCCATTCGCACAGTTGCCTCCCTCACCCGCGAGGAAGAGTGTCTAAAGTTATACGACGAGAGCCTGATAATCCCTCGGACAAGGTCCCAGATTTGGACTGAAATGGGGGGCAATGCGCTGTACTCATTCACACAGTCAATATCTTTCTTCATCGTTGCCTTGCTCTTTTGGTACGGCTCCTCCCTGGTGTCGAGGTTTGAAATCGATACGACGGCATTCTTCACGGCTCTTATGGTGCGTACCATACACCGCACTGTTCTCCGATGCCAAATATCTTCCTATAGAGCACAACAATGGGTGCTATACAAGCAAGCAATATGTTCGCTTCTGCGATTGACATGGCCGCTGCCGCGTCCGCCGGAATTGCGATCACCAAACTACTCGACTCGCGACCTGAGATTGACACCGAGTCCTCCGTCGGCAAAACGTTTGAGGGAGAGACAGTCGAGGGTCAGATCGTGTTGGAAAAGGTATATTTCCGGTACCCGACAAGGCCGAAAGTTCGCGTGCTGCGGGATCTCTCGCTCAAGATTGAACCTGGTACATACGTCGCTCTCGTCGGGGCCAGTGGCTGCGGCAAAAGCACGGTGTACGTCCTGTTGAAAACGGTTGCGCGATCCCTCTGATCGCTCTTGCAGTATTCAATTAATGGAACGCTTCTATGACCCGCTAGCTGGTCGGATCCTATTAGATGGCAAACCCATCGACCAGTTCAATGTTCAAGAGTACAGGAAGCAGATTGCACTCGTTTCTCAGGAGCCCGTGCGTACCTCGTCGCGACTATCTCCCATCAAATTACAACGTTTTCCCTTCCTAGACATTGTATGCTGGTACCATTCGCTTCAACATTTTGCTTGGAGCAAGCAAGCTCGAATCTGAAGTGACGCAAGAAGAGATCGAAGCTGTCTGCCGTGACGCAAACATTCTGGATTTCATTCAAGCATTGCCCGAGTAAGTTTGCCCGCCCCGCCTCCTGGACGTATGAATTGATAGGAGTGACTACAGTGGGTTTGATACCCAAGTGGGCGGCAAGGGTTCACAGCTTTCGGGTGGGCAGAAACGTGAGTGACTTCTTCCCAGCATGTCGGTGATGATGACAGATGGTCGTTAGAACGCATTGCCATCGCTCGTGCGCTTCTGCGAAACCCCAAGGTGCTCCTGTTGGATGAGGCCACGTCCGCACTGGATTCGAACTCGGAGAAGATCGTGCAAGACGCTCTGGACAAAGCCGCCAAGGGTCGGACCACAATTGCAATTGCTCATCGTTTATCGACGATCCAGAACGCTGACTGCATGTGAGTTGCTTACCCCGTTCCCTTCCAACTGTCTAATCACCTCACTCGCGTGCAGTTACTTCATCAAAGACGGTCGAGTTAGCGAGGCTGGGACGCACGATGAGCTCCTATCGCTACGGGGAGGCTATTATTCATACGTCCAATTGCAAGCGTTGAGCAAGAAGTGACCATGCCGTGTTTCGTATGCACCCCATCACGCATTAGACAGACGTACCCAACGGACTTAATTATTGACGTTCATGTCTTATGCCAGTTCGCGGGCTCTCCCGATGACATCGCACATTATTATCGATCTCTCATTAACAGCCTTATTCGTAATATCTATCTTGGATCCATCTTCGTACGTACGTAGATGACATGTACGTTGGCATCACAATACCAATAATTTGTGTCTATTAGAAGATCCTCGGGTTAGCGATTGTCTGAACTTCATCTATTCTGAAACCTTGTTGAATGGTTCAAGAGTCCTGGGCAGAAGTGGCCGATGGCAATCCCCAGCGAAGAACGTACTGATAACGATGGCTCTAAATTTACCAGCGCTTCAAAAAGTGACCAAAGCGTTTAATCGTTGGCAGCACAAAGTCGTGAGTCGCGCTGTACCGCCGCTGAAGCCTAGCGCTTGAAGTTGAGGCTGGGGATTCAGATCCGGTAGTATTTCAGAGCATGTGATCCAAGGTTGTGCTTGGTGGCTATTACCAAGTCCAGTCTCCTTGTGATGATGGGCGGGGTAAACGCGCAAGTCCAACAACTGATCGGTCGGAAATCTACACCTGCCCATTCTAGCTGTGTGATTGCAACAATGAACGCGGCCCTGCCCACGTATAACAAACGGCTACGCAAAGTACACCAAAGCATTCTTCTTTTTACTTTGTACTGTTCACAGTCGTACATCAGCTGGAGCAGTGAAAACAAAGGTGACAAAAACTCACCCTCTGCGATACCACTCAGGAAGTGCTCGTGAGTCAACTTTGCGGCGCCTTCCCGCAGAGCAATCATACCAGCCTCTACACAAGTCGCCTTGAGCTGTGCACCATTGAACTCGTCCGTGCTGCGAGCGAGTTCCTCAAAGTTGACGTCCGGGCTGACGGTCATCTTGCGAGAGTGGATTTCGAGGATGCGTGCTCGGGCAGTTTCGTTGGGAAGGGGGAACTCGATCTTGCGGTCTAATCGCCCTGAACGGAGAAGGGCAGGATCGAGGATATCGATACGATTCGTGGCAGCGATCACCTGCACGAGCTGAGTGTCAGCCAGATAACAGTGCGCGGCAGAGCCTTGCCTTTATGCGTTCGTCACTCGAGAAACCATCCAGCTGGTTAAGGAGTTCCAGCATGGTTCGCTGTACCTCACGGTCTCCGCTCTTCTCAGAGTCGAATCGCTTAGTACCGATGGCGTCAAGCTCGTCGATGAAGATGATAGCCGGGGCCTTTTCCTTTGCAAGTTCGAATGCGTCACGAACAAGCTTTGCACCGTCACCAATGAACATCTGCACGAGGGAAGGACCGGCGAGCTTGAGATAGCATGCTTTCGTTTGAGCGGCGCACGCTCGAGCGAGAAGCGTCTTTCCAGTGCCTAGAAAAAGGTTATGACGGGGGATACAGCAGAGAATATGAACGTACCGGGGGGACCGTACATCAAGCATCCCTTTGGTGGCTTGATGCCCAGAGTCTTGAACCTCTCTGCTTGCTCCATCGGCAACACGATCGCCTCGACCAACTCTTCGATCTGCTTTTCCAAGCCGCCGATGTCGGTGTATGTTTCAGTGGGACGCTCGTCGACCTCCATCGCTTTGACGCGAGAATCGAATTCGGTTGGGAGTTTGTCGAGGATGAGATACGAGTCTTTGTTGACACCGACGAGATCGGCCGGCTTGAGTTGCTCGGGGGGCACAAGACCGATGAGCGGGAGGAAGACGGTTTGCCGGGTGGACGTCTTGACGACGGCGCATTTTCCCTTGCGCATCGAGTCGAGGTCCTGATTTGCGCCGTCCTCTTCGGACTCGGGGTCGACGTCCAAGATCTGGGGGGCCATGAGGGACCGCGCGCAGAGGGGTGGGACGGACGTACCTCGACGACGTTCCCGACGAGGTAGGGGAGCACCTTGTTCTGCTTGATCTTCTCGCCGTTGTCTCTGATCTTCTCCTTCATCACGCTCTGCTCGTGCTGGAGCCGTAGCGTCTCCGACTTCATGACCTAGGGGACGGGTTCAGCTCGGCGGGGGCGCGAGTGGGGGGAGCAGAGCACCTTGATGTCGTTTTCGATGAGACGTATTCTGGTGAGGACCTCGTCTGTGCTGAGCTGGAGGATGTCTGCGGGGATGTCGTCCCAGGTGTCCTCGGGGGGGTGGTCTGGGGAGGTGTCCATGGGGGGGGCGTCGTGGGGCGTCTCTGCGGGGGCGAGCTCGGGCTGCTTGTCGTGTGGGGGCTGGTCTGGGGGGGGCGGGGGCGCGGAGGACATGGGGGGCAGGAGACGCGTCAGTGTCCGTCTGAGACCGAAACGGCGGTGGCTGCGTCCTTTCAAGTTGGCGATGGCGAACAAGGACGGCAGCGACGACCGCGCCCGCTTCGACAAGGTCAAGGACGAGCTCGCGAAAATGCTCCTCAAGAAGCGCGCCGCCGACCGCCAGCTGGTCCGTGCGACGCCGCCCACCCCCGCCCGCGCTGACCAGACCAGGCCCAGATCGAGCTCTCCATCTACAACCTCGAGACGGCCTATCTCACCGACACCGCGTCCACCGGAAACATCATTCACGGCTTCGACGGCTACCTCAAGCCCACCCAGGGTGCAGCCGCCCGGCGCAAGCACGACATCGGCGACGGCGACCGCTGGTTCTCGAGCAGCAGCGGCACCTGGTCAAAGGCATGTCCGCCCGACCCCGCCGCCCAGCGCTGACCTTGTCGTAGTCGCTCGATCTCTTGGGCGACGGGGAGGAGTCCACCCCCGCACCGGATGACTTCAAGCACCCAGCCACCCCTGGCGTCACCACGGTCGTCGTCCCCCCCGCTCCGAGGACGCAAGAGCTCACTGCTGCCCAGCAAAAGAAAAATCGCGATCGCGAGTACCAGAGGCGCAAGCGAGCCATGCGCAGGAGCGCAGGCACTGTGAGCGACGAGGAAAGCATTGGCACAGGCAGGAGGCTGTTGAAGAGGGCCCGCCTCGCAGACGACGAATAGGTGGACACGACTGTACTACGTTTCATCTCACTGCAGCGGTATGTGTCACGGCCTATATTTCAATGCGACTGAAAAACGTTTTGACGCCGCCCTCATCCATACCTCCACCGTCCGGGTCAGCAGCCTCGACAGATCGAACCACGGCAATCGTCTGCTTCACCTCCCTTGCCTTGACCCAGATCCTGCCATTCATGCCAACCGCTGCTTCCAGCGGAAATCGTGAGCCCAGGAACGGGAGCAAAAAATGTTTTGGGTCCAACATTCTGTACACGTCGTCAGATACAGGGTGCATCAGATCAGGTAACGGGCTGACAGTCGGCTCATGCGCAAGCTGCACTGGACAATGAATCCACCACTAAGCTCGCCGAATCCTTCGGCTTTGTGTGTCTGGGCGTCGAAACATTCCAGCTCGGGTTCCATGTCTTTGTGCGCGAGAGACACCCGAGCGTACACCAGGGCACCGACCTGCGCAAGAGTTTATGAGGGAATCAGTGACGGTTGTGTCGCCCACTTTGAGGTTGGGTTTGCTCCTCTTGGTGGCGCCTTCGAATGCGAGCCCATCGAGCAGCGCAGGATGTGCGGCGCCAATGTCGACTCGCCATCCTTCGCCACTACGACCGAGGATGATGCCAATCACGCTCTCTTGAGCTGCTGGGACATACTGCTCACAGATAAATACAACGCCGAGATGCGACGAAGAAAACTTGCCCGTCTTGAGTTGCCTTCTACCCACCATCGGCTGTTGTTTGCAGAGTGATGAAGCTGCCCCGCGCGCGTCGATATGATCGGCTGGCCGCTTGGGCCAGCTAGCAGACCCGGGCCTAGCTTGAGGTTGACATGTTGTGCCGGGACGCGTTCGCCAGGCAAGACGATGGAAGCCATGAAAGGAAGGCGCGACTCAAGCAACGACCACGATGGCGACAGCGCTCATGACCGAATTTCCTGAGCTGTCTCACTTGAGGTACGGCGACCTCGTCTCGGAGCTCGCTGACCTGCCCGCTATGCCAGTCGCACCGATCTCGAGGACCTCCTGAACGACCCCGCGTACTTTCAAGCCCTGTTTCACTCGCTCTCGAACGTCAAATCGCTCTACCAGTCGCAGTCTGAACTGGGCATGGCCAACGAAGCGATCGCCCGTCCGTCTCCGTGCATCTGCCAGCCGTGGTGTCGCTGAGGAAGCTCTGCAGAACAGAATCTGTCGCTGCAAGACCGACTGTACCAGCTGCGGTCTGAGACCAAGGACGCCTTCGACGAGGCAAAGACGCTCGAGGCGCGCTGGAAAGAGATCGAGCGCGAACAAAAGGAGGTCTACCAGGTCGGTCGACGTGCCCGACGAGTTCCATGTCTGACGGGGATGCAGCGCTTCAGCCCCCAATTCCTCCTCCTCCGCCTGCGGCATGCAACGACCGACCAGGACAACGCGTCCGAGGCGCTCGCGTCGACCTTTGTCCAATCCTCAACCACCCCGGGCCCCAACGACGCCAGCGACGTCGACGACTTTGTGAAGGAGTTTAGGGAGCTGCGAAAGACGTATCATAAGCGGGTGATGTGGGGGGACCGGTGGGCTGCCGGCCAGGTGATCTGGAGGGACGAATAGTGTTTTGTTCATGTCGCGACTCTACTCTGCTCACTACACCGAGCCGCTCTTTTCTCTTGCCAACACACTCACTGCGTTCGATCCACGCACCGAACGACTCTGCAGTCAGATCGACGCCGTGCTCGCTCGGCCCCTCACGGCGGACACCGTCCAGAATGTGTGGACGCTCGTGCAAAACGGTGCCATTCGAGACGCGAGCCTGCCCGAGCCAGTACTGCACGCCGCCCTGACAAAACTCGCTTGCGGTCTGTACGCGAACGCCCTCGACCTGTACTTGGACGAGGCAAGCGCCGCCCAAGACGACGCCGAGTGGTGGGCCGAAGTCGAACAGTCCAACCAGCTCGCCGCCTTGTATCTCCTCCGAAGTAAGCCCACGGCGACTCTCTCCCACCCACGACGGAACACTGACAGCCCACCAGCGCTCCCGAAACGTGTCTGGAACCTGCTCCGAGTCTTGCGGTCCGACGATGGCCTCCACCACGTCATCACCTTTCGCGGCTTCTTCTTGTCCTCCAATCTGCTGCAGCCCAACCCATTCGTGTCTACCCTCTTTCCCCACTTGAAGAACAATGCGTCTGGTGCACTGACGCGCTTTCGTCCAGTCTTTTATGTTGATGCACATCGTTCCCCGTCTACCATCTTCGCCGTTCTACGCAACACCGTCCAGCGGATCATAAACGGATTCACCTTTGCCCTGTACTTTCCCCTCCGCCTCTCGCGCGACGAATGTCGTTTGAAGCGACAGGAGCACGAAAAAGTCCGGGACGATAGGGCAGAAGTGCTCGGAAAGCTTATTGGAATGAGGCCCACGCTCATGCACACCTTGTCCGTCCAGCGCGAGGGCGCGTCTGCCGGGGGTGCACCTCGCCCTAGCTTTCTCGCCGAGTTCGTGACGGCGCTCGGCTCCGCGACGGTGGTCGAACTGTCGGAACAAGATGTTGTGTCAAACTTGATGGCGCTCTCCAAGACGATCCTCGTTGCACGCAAGAAGGAACACGAGGTCTACCTCGACGAGCGGGATCTGCGTCGACCATCGGGATGGACACGGCTATGGCCTCGTGTTGTGCTCCTCCCGCCTCTGGCACTTTACTGCGTCAAGACGTTGTACGATTCCCGGGCGAGCTTGACCGAGTTGGCGATGGACACGCTCAAGACGGCGCACAGCTTCGTCGTGGATTGGCTGTTGGAGCCGCTGCATGAAGTCATCAAGACTATTCGAGCCGGCGGAGAGGAAGGCGTCATCGTCCGTCGTGAAGCCGTGTCCGCTGACCTGAACGTGGGTGATAGCCCATCGCCCTGTCCAGTTTCTCACTCATTCCTTAGTCTCTTGAACGGATGGCGCTCGCATTAGCGCAAGACAAGCTGGGATACACTCAAGGACAGCTTGCAGCACTGTCCGATCAGATACGAATGGGCGACTTTACGCCCATTCTGGAGATCTACGAAGAGGACATCAAAGAGCCTCTACGGTCTGCGATATCTGGGACACTATTGCGGTCCCTGTTCGTGCAAGTGCAGAAAGCAAAGGTGGGTGCAAGGGGCGTGACCGGGCTTGCTCAACTGACCGCCGACAGGTCGACATTGACCAAGCGCTGACGGGCATCGACAAGTTGATCAAGTCACAGGAGCTGACGTTTGCATTCGTCGGTGTTGCACCGGCTCTTGCCGTCGTGTACATCGTCGGGGGGTTCCTTCAGCGACTCGTGCTGGGTGGCCGTCACAAGTATGGTGGCAAGCACCGCCAGACGAGCGTCTGGCTCGCCGTGAGGTCTGTGTCTATTTGTGGCCGTGCGACGCGGGCTGACAAGGGTGCAGGCGGATCGAACGTCTCCTGCTCTTCCAGCCACAACGTGCAGACGAACCCGAGTCGTCCGACAATGCGATCCCGCCGCTGACGACGGGTCTGCTCGTGCTGTCGTTGACCCATCTGCGGCACTATGGGCTGACGTCGCTGCCTGCGCGATCGCGGGTTCGTGAGGGGTTCCTGGAGGACGTGGGTGACCTGGAGGACCCGAGCTTGGGGCGGTGGGAGAAGCTGAGGGTGCTGGAGAGGATGTGGAGGAGCTGGGGTAGCGTAGTTAGAATCACGTGATGTTAGGGAGGGAGAAGGGGGGAAAGATGAGTTTTGGGTTGATGCATGAGCGGGTACGGACACGCGTATCTGAGGTCGTACGGCTGGGCGGGCTCGGGCTCGGGCCTGCGCGACGGCGCCATCGACAAGCCCCTCGCCATCCCCCACAAAAAAAATCTCGCCGGCCTGGGCAAGGACCGCGACGACGCCTTCCCCTTCTGGGACCAGTCCGTCTCCTTCCACTCATCCCGCCCCCCTTCAGCTCACCCACCCTCCGTAGCTTGTTCGCCGCAGCCGCCAAGGCGATCACGATCAACGTATCGCGCGATGACGCCGAGGTATGTACCGCTCCATGTCCCGCCGCTCGTCGTCACAGCGTGGTACAGGATTCGTGTGCGACCCCCCTCGCCCGCACCACGACGGGCATCCTCTCTAACCGACCGCCCGTCGTCGGCACGCCCGCCTCCACGTCAGGCCGCACCTCCCCTGGCTGTCTCTCGCTCGTAGCCACCGCCAAACGAGAGGCGGCCAGACGTGGGCTGTACGCACGGTTCTTCAGAGGGCCTGTGTTGGGCCCGGACGAGCCTCTGCGTCCCCCGTCTCCCCAGTCGTCCGAGGCCGCGTCCGAGCCCAGCGGGAACGACCAAGGCACCAAGAACAAACGCAAGTCCCAGGACAGAACGGGGACGAAAGACGAGCGGAGGGAGCGCAAAAGACTGAAAAGAGCCGCTAAAAAGGCTGCAAAGGCCTTGAAACAGGAAAAGGCCAAGAAGAAAAAGGATCGCGTCGAGCGCAGGGCGCAAAGACAGCGAGACAATGAGACCCGATCTAATGATAAAACCCCATCACGCCCGAAAAAGGCGACTCGAAGGTCTCCGGAAGACCCGCTCGGTACCAGAGACAGCACCGGAAAAAATGGCTAGAGCGCACGATATATGATACCCAGCTCCATGATGTAACCTTTGGCAATTTCATGATGAACCAGTCATCGATTCTGATGCAAACTCACTACTCTACATGGTCCTGAACGCGACCAACAGAAACTAAGTTTGACATCCTGGGCTATATACAGTGGATCAACGTTCAACTGGCACTTGCAATATGGGGGAATGGGTGATGAGTGTAGAAAAGTTGGAGGGCGCGGCGCAAATCGCTCAGCCCCGAATGCTCCTCCAAGCACTTTGCATGGCGATACGGCGTGCCTGAACATGAGCGTCAGCTTGAAGAATCGAACAAAACGCGGGCTGCGTGCCTGATCCAAGGATATCGAATCCTCTCGCAACTCGACTCTTTGTTTCCCCTCATCGTCGTCATCGTCGTCATCCGCATCAAACGCACTCCTCCCACCCGTGTTTCTGATGCCTCCAAATGCAGCTTTGCCGCCTGCCAGCGAAAAAGGTGTTGATGCGACAGCAGTCCCGAATACGCTGGCGTTGGCCGGCGCGCCAAAGGTCGCAAAGTCCGTGACAACTTTGCGCGGTGGCGAGGCAGAAGTACTGGACGCGGTGCTTACAGCGGGGGCAGGCTTTGGTGGTGTCGATCGTGTAGAGAGATGGGGGGCGTAAGTATATGAACTCCGATTAGACGCTTGCCGTGCCAGTAGGTATTTGTCCGTGAACCGTGTCCCGTATACCTATTACTTGGTCAGCACCGCCAGTGCATGATACAGACAGCGTTTCACATACCCGCTTCAGCTGGGGCCTGGCCTCGGCCAGTGATGAGGCATGCAAGAAGACGGAGACGTTATGTGTCGCTTCTGGCGATTCCTTGTAGATACTCTCTATCACCACCTTCTTCGTGCTCTCGTTCCGGAGCAGCAATTTTTCGTGTAGTTCACGAGCTACATCGTCCACACTCTCGTTGTTGCCCAGTATCCGCTGTGCGACTGCGTGCCCTACCTCCCGCACAAGTCGCTCCATATCAAGATTCTCAAGCACGCTTCCAACAATGGCGTGCGAGAGAAGGTCAGCGGTGGTTAAGGGGAGCATGAGTCCCGAAGTGATGGTCGTGATGGCTTGGTAAAAGTCGGTAGCATACTGCATGGCGATAGGGTCCTGGGTCAGCAGCCACGCCATACTAATATGGGCAGAGGGCAGCGGGAGGTTCTTACCGAATAGCCGCTGAGCGCTGGCTCGCAGGCGACGAAGAACTGGACAAGAGTGACCGGTGATCGATCAACCGTCGACGGAATTGCTTACGAGGGTGATACCACGGCTCGCCATGACACGAACGATTTGCAGCGGATCGTTTCCATCAGGCGAACCTTCGTCGAAGCCTAGTCATCAAAACACGTCAGCACTAATTTGGCAGGCTAGGCGGTTCTGGCGCACCGTCGCCGTACTCGCCGATCCCATGAGGGGGTGCATCGGCAATGAGAACGACCATCTTGCTCGCATGATTCCTCCATTCCATGTTCAACGCCTCGGAGAGGGCGGCGGTAACAGCCTCGGGTCCATCGCCGCCACCCGAGGCGTAGAGGCCAGAAAGGTCTCTATGGACCTTGCTAATGTCCGAGGAGAAACCAAAGTTCTTGACGACGTAAGTGTGGTCTTGCGGCGGGTGGTCGCGGAATGCGACGAGGCCGACACGCAAATCCTCAGGAGATTGGAGGCGGCCTGACTCGAAGATGTGAGCGCATATTTCTTCAATGTTCTTGGTCGCGCTGGAAATATAGGAGCCTTGGCTACCTGTGCAATCTTGTACGAACACGAGATCGCTGGCGACGACCGTTGGAGAGGGTTAGTTTTCCCCTGAATATCAATACGGACGATACGGCAACAAGAGGGGACTTACAGCATCTTACGGCCGTCATACTGCTGCGTCGGGGGCTGGCGTTGGGGAATTTGGTGGGCATTGGCGTCAAAGTCCATATCTTCGTCCATGTCGGTTGTGGTTGCGAGTGACGACGGGCTGCCGGTTGGACGTTGTTTTTAAGCCTGCAGGCGCGGCGACCTCAAGGCAATCGTGCGGATCTCAATTGTCGGAACTCGGATCTCGTGTACGCAACGTCTATAGGCCAGAAATTAGAGTAGATCAACATGAATCACCCGTCTCGTCTACCAATCAGCCACGTAGCCCAAGGGGATGTCCATCCGGGTAGAATAGGCCCTCCCGGTCTCAGCAAACCACGGTACAAAACCACCAGCCCAGCACTAAGCCCTCCTAACAGCGCCGTCATCGTCACGTACATTCGGAGCCGCTCAGAAGCCGTCAATGCACGATCTGCCCCTCCTGGTATTGCCGCGTGGCTACAGCACAGGTCAACTGACTTCCATCCTCGGAAAAAACAACCGTGCACTCACGGGTTCATTACAATGCTGCACATCACGTGGAAAACGTCCGCCATTTGTTCGGCCTTGACACTCACAGCAACTGGAACTTGGAGCCCCAGCCGACGGCAGTAGACATCAGGTTGGACCTCGTGTCGCTGTCAATTATGTCATATCAGCCAAGAACGAAGCCCATCCAAAATACGCACCTGCTGCGCAAGGTCAAGGTCAGATTTCGTGGCAACAAACAACGTGGGTATGTGGTCTAGGTTGTGTTGTTGCTTTGGAACGTGTTAGGCCACGACCAAGTGTTGGTGCGTTGCATCTCACGTACCCGTAGGTTACTGATGTACGAGAATGAATTGGTGTCACTTGAATCATGGACATACACGATGAGATCAGCCAGGTCCGTCTTCTTCGCGGAACGCAAGGCTTCAGCTTCGTACTTTGAACCGAATTCCTGCAACTAAAAAGAATACCGTCAACTTCTGCCATGTGATATGTAGCAAGTAGGAAATATTTATCTACCACAAGGTACTTCTCGGAGCCGTCAATGTCCACGGCATTGACAACACTGAACATCTTGCTCGTTGGTTCATACACTTCTCTGTACGACTTCCCGGCGAAGGCACGCAGCAAAGACGTCTTTCCAGACCCAGCGGCACCACAGATATAACACAAAAACACGTTTCGCGCGGATTTTCCCTTTTTACGGTCGACTTTCCGAGGACGTGTGGTCAAGAGGGCACTCGTACGTTGCTCATCTGGATATCCGAGATAGGCTAGATATGCAAGGGTAGTTTTGTGATCGAGCAGTGTCGTCATACTAGAGGAATGGTGTCGGAAATAGTACCACTGAGCTACCACACGCGTACCTCCATTGAGCTAACCATCCTTGCAGAGTAACAGCACCAGTATCGTCCGCAAGGGTAGTGTCCGGGAACTTTTGGCTTGCCCAAGGATTTCCAGGGGAAGTGCTCAATAGTTCGTCGAGTTCCGAGGGTTTCAGTGCACCATCTTGATCCTATATAGGATTGTAAGCAAAAGCTTCATAAGGAGCATGATACAGAATTACCTTGTCAAACGATTCAAATATATCGGTAAAGAACTGGTATCCCTTGGGACTCAGCTCAACGGAGCAATCGTGTGGAACGTCGAATCTAGAGTAGAATGTGAAAACAAGGAAGACAATCTCACGTGGTGAACGAACTTGGGAAGGAGGAATGGTTCGGTAAGCTTCAGGTCTTCACCATACCCAAACTTTCGCAGCACAGCCCATGTTGTCTCGAGGCGCCCACGTTGTATGAAGATGGTGTGGAGGTATAAAAAGCCCGATTCCGTAAGGCCATTATTGCGAACTCCACCTTCAGCATGCTCACGGACCATGTCTTTGATGCCTTCTAGCTCCTGCAATTGCAAAGGTGCATCAAAGCATTTGGCCTGAAAAAGGCAGAAGCTACAAGGTGATCACGTGTACAAACCAATGTCCACCCACCTGGAACTCGTTCAGCTCTGTAGCATCAAGGATTCCGTCCTTGTTTGTATCGCAAAGTTTAAATATACGTTTCAAGGCACCGGCGCATGCAGGTTTGAGGATCTACGATGAATTAGAATTAGAAATGAAGAAAGTGAAATGACGTACATGTTCTCTCGAGTCGTAAAGAGGAGCTGTAGGATGGAGAACAGCCTTTTGTGCAAAGTAGAAGACTTCGGAAACGTTTAGAGACATCTTGGCTGAGCACTCCACGCAAGTCTCGACTTCCTGAAGAAAGGTCTGCGTTATGCCGCCCAAGGAAC